>JAGYYJ010003153.1:0-133721 GCA_019671005.1 Hibiscus mutabilis | reverse complement strand
AACTGACAATAGGTGACTGAATTCAGGTAAGAACTAACTCTAGAGAGCGAAAATGGTTGAGAAAACAAGGGGACGAAAGGAAGAAGTGGTGACCAGAGAGTACACCATCAACCTTCACAAGCGCCTTCATGGCTGGTAACGCATCTTTCCCTTTAAATTAGCTCTTTTCTGTAGAAAAGATGGTTGCTCGATCATTACTGTTCTCAGTATTTCATAGATTTGTATGGATCTTATTGCTAATTTATTTGGTTAAGTAATACTAGCTTTTTGCTATGTAAGCAAGCTGCTAGTACATTATTAAGAGTTAGATGCGCAAGTGATTGTGAGATTCATGATGCTCTGGGTGAAATGTTGATCCTTTGTTCAGTAATGTGTATTAGTGAAAACAGATGGCTCGAGGTGGACATGTTGCCTATAAGTGTAATTTTGTGCTTGGAAGTTGGAGGAATGGATTTTAATCAATACTTAGTGCCAAATATTACTTCTTATAACATGATATTATTGTTCCTTTTAACAGCAATAACATTTTGGAATTATTGTAAGATTTCTCCTGCCTTCGAATAGTAAGAATTTCTGTAGCTTGTCTGGAAATATGCTTAGGACCCTAAACTGCATTTAAATCAAGAGTTTAATACCATAAGCTTATTATAATTCTTGTTGTTTATTGGGTTGACTGGGTTGAATTGTGGTGGAACCAAGAAAAGCTTGGTTCTGCTTACAATGATAAACTGGGCCGTACATTTTTTGATGCCCAGTAAACGGTAGAATAGCGATTTTTTTTACCATCTTATTGGTAATGTTGTTGTAAACAGCACATTCAAGAAGAAAGCTCCCAAGGCTATAAATGAGATCAGGAAGTTTGCAGAAAAAGCCATGGGGACCAAGGATGTTAGGGTTGATGTCAAGCTGAACAAGCACATCTGGAGCAGAGGTATCCGAAGTGTTCCGAGAAGGATCAGGGTCCGAATTGCTCGCAAGAGAAATGACGATGAGGACGCAAAGGAGGAGCTCTACTCTCTGGTAACCGTTGCTGAAATCCCAGCTGAAGGATTGAAGGGTTTAGGCACCAAGGTCATCGATGATGATGATGAGTAATTTAGCAAGATCTCTTGTTTACTAAAAAAAACTTGCATTTTGTTCACCATGTTTACATCAAAGTTTTGTGACATTAAATTTCGTTGAATATTTGGTCTTTGTTGTTTAGATTTTTAAAATCGCATGTGTTGTGAACATTAAGGTTACTACTTGCCAATCCAGTGGAACAGCCGCAAGTTATTTTTCAACTGTCGTGAGATTTAACCATGTTGATAAATAGTTTTTAAACATGTCAAAATTAAAATGATTGATATGTTTACATAGAATAATGATGCAAGTGCAAAATCTACAAAACTAAAACCGTGGACATAGAGGGAAATCAAAGATTCTAATCTTCAGGTTAAAATAACAAACTTTAACTATTAAACTCTCCAAAATGATGCAAAAAGAAATGTATGGAATGAACAAGAATCCCCAACTCTAGATTTCATTCCAGTCTGTCCAGAGAGATATAACAGGCAGCTCTCTTTGTGATGCAAACAGTAAACAAGTGAGGAGAACTTATCAGCTGCCAAACTACGGCAGCAGACATACCTTTCTTTGACCACCTTCAATCAATCCTGCTAAACAATCTAGTAGTGGGGTCTGATACTAGCCAGCTTTGAAAGCATACATATAGCTTCTGAGTTTTCTTACTTCTTCAGATGACTCGGAAAGGACATGGTCGACATAGAGACATACTCCAGCTCCACTGCAAGTTCATCATACAGTTAATAATTTGATAAGCAGTATGAGTGGAGGAAGAAAGGTTGGAAAAATAGACGTACCATATGGGCCCAAGAGGAAGCCAGATAACATCCCAACGGAATTTTGGCATTCTACATGGAAATTAGCATTCCATCAGTTAGCAAGATATTAGAACATCCATGTTGATGAATCAAAGAAAAAACTTGAGCAAAACCAAGAAGATCCCAAAACAAATCTTAACTACAAAAGAAAATAAATGGAAAAGACATGAACCAACTTTCATGCATATCAAATGCAACTCAGAGACTGGAATCCAAACGTTTGAATGCAACACAATTTTATCTGATTAAAAACGACTAGAATCCAAACATCTGAATGCGCTGACTACACAACTTCATTTCAATCCTCCTTAAATCACATCAATTCCCCTCCTCATAACCTGAAACTGCTGTGACTAAATGTATTTCAATGTGTCATAGAAACCAACACATTTGTATCTGACTAAAAATGACTGGCATCCATAGTCCGAATGCGCTAAACACATCTTACTTCATTTCAGTCCTCCTTAAATCACATCAATCCCCTCCTCATAACCTGAAATTGCTTTGACTACATCTATTTCAATGTGTCATAGAAACCAACACAGTTGTATCCGAGTAAAAACGACTGGAATCCAACATTTGACTGGTACTGGCCATGCATTACTTCATGTCATCCCCCCCTCCTCCAAAAAAACAATCACCCTAAATTAAGCACCATAATTGTTCATACAAATTTCCATGGAACAATCAAGAAACCAATACCGAAAACAAGAATCAAATATGGGAATTAAAATTCTTAGACTCTGATGTACCTCAGCATATGATACATCCAGAAAATTGCAAGCACAATGGCAAGAGACAATGAGTACCACATCCACTTTCTGTGATCCTTTGAATTACTGAAAAGACCTATAATGGCCATTGAGCAAGCCAATACAGCTAGCCAATCTGTTAACATACAAACTTAGTAAATTTACTGTATATAACAGTTAGAAAACCATATCAGATATGTTGAATGTAAAAATGAATGGAAAATATGTGCAATAACTGGCAATTTAAGAGCAGAATGAAAATATTTTCAAACAATATGTCTAAATTCCACCATAAGAATAACCAAAATCAGGATTTTTGAAATCAACTGTCTGCTATTTCTGTGAAACAATTAACAAAATGTAACAGGCATAAGAAGCCAATAAATGAATACATATCAATGAAGACAAGCATTCAACCAAACCTGAAGTTATTATCATCCATGAATCAACATCTTCCATGAAGTAGGCATGGTACCGCTGTTAATCCAAGTCCATCAAGTTATATTCGATGATTGTGATAAGAAAAAGAAAATAAACGGCATACATTTTTAAAAGCATAGTGAATTATGGACCTTGACACAATCCAATTACATTAGCAGTTCCATAATCATACTCATGAGAAGTTCTATAAGAGTAATATGATCAGAAATGGAAATAAGCTATTAGGTCATATAAAGGAATTGGGTATTATATGCAAGAGTAATTCATAGTCATACCAATTCCCATGGAAATAAGGTCTGGTTATAGATGGAGTATAGAAGAAACGCCGAGTAACAAAAGAGAAGTGCTGCAAATACGCTCTGCAGATTAAAAAAAGATTACAATGATTACCAAGTATAAATAGAAATAAAAGGAAAGATGCAAGCTTTTTGTTTTTAAGATCATGGAAGAGTAAAGAGGACCCTCCATTGAAGACTTTGTTGAGCATGCATCTTTTCAAGAGAACGAACCAACTCCTCTTGTTCTGTAAATTCAAAAAAAAGAAGATTTTTTTCTTATAATTATTAATCAAATGAACAGATTTGATATCGGGGGAAAAGGTGAGAGAGAGAGAGACCGTTGATATCCATGGGACGATCGTCGTCGACGGTTGGGAGAGAGAACTTTTCATCTTCAGAACTTCGAAATTGTCTCGCCAGTTTCCTCATTTTCAAACCAGATTGGTACGCCGTCTAGTCTACGGTCGAAAGGCCGAAGATGTTGAGCTTGAATCTTGAAGCTCCAGATTAGACAAACTATACGATGTCGTTTCATACTCAATCTTCAACACCTTCTTACTAGAGATGATAAAATCTACTCGAATCCTAATTTCATATACTCTATTTAATTTTATTTTTAAAAATAAAATTTGTGTTATAAAATAAATTTAATAATTAATAAATTAGATTTAAGGTTTCATTTGAGTTTCTCAATTTTATATTATAGTTTTATCAAATCAAGTAAAATTTTTAGACTCAAAATTTATAAAAAATTAAATTTAAGTTATAAAATAGAATTATCAAAATAAATTTATCCAACTCGGCGAAATGCTGGTCTTATTTCATATAAGGCCGAAACACGACGCCTTTTTACGAGCCCAGTGATTAGGCTCTATTCGGACTATTATAAGGTCCAAATTCAACTTTGGGGCATGAATCGGGCCTAAATACTCAACAATTCTATATAAACATATCAAAACCCTGACCTCCATTTTTCCTTGCTCACCGCCAGAAGCGAACAAGAGATCAACAAGCCAGCAGCTCCGCAGCCAAAGAGCAGTCTTTTAACAATTTTTCGCCATGGGTAAATCTTCAAACCTTCATTTCTTAGCTTCTCTTCCTTCTCTTAGGTTGTTTTTGCCGTTCCGTTTGGTGTTTGATCATTCCGAATCCTGTTGATTATTTCAGGTAAGGTTCATGGATCTCTAGCTCGTGCCGGTAAGGTGAGAGGCCAAACTCCTAAAGTGGCAAAACAAGACAAGAAGAAGAAGCCCCGTGGCCGTGCTTACAAGAGGATGCAATACAACCGTCGCTTCGTTACCGCAGGTTATTATTTTTCTTTACACTATTGATTTCCTTTTTCTGCTTTAGGCTTTTGATAATCAACTTGGATAATCTCTGAGACTAAATGAACAAAAAGAATATGAATGTAAAGTAATTTCTTTTATATTGGGGTTTTACAGTGGTTGGATTTGGCAAAAAGAGGGGACCTAACTCATCTGAGAAGTAAGCGAGCTATGTAGTTGAAGAAGGCAAGAAGCTTTGTTTCAAGCTTTGATGGAATTTAAGTCTTTGTTTTCTTTTGATAATGTTTTTATGATACCCATTTTTAGATACTGGTTTCAAGGATTGGAATGAACTTTTATTTGGTTCGCCGGAGATTGTGATTTTGTTATCAATTATCTAAATTTTTGTTTTACTATGGCTTCCGTTTCCTCTTCATCCGTAATGCTAAACTACTACCAGATAACGATGAAATAATGAGCAATGGATGAATGATTTTGGGTTTGAGTATATGATTTCACATTTGGTTCTTCTATATGTTTCCATGATTATGAAAGGTTTAAACATTTCGAAGCTATGGAAGAACGATTCGAGTATAGTTAATAGTTATCTTTGGAATGATTATTTGTGGCTGAAGATGGAGGAAGGGAGAAGATGGATGATGCTAGAACAATGTTCATATAATCATGTATATTACTTAAAAAGCAAAGAAAAACATTCCCCGTCAAGAAATATGCCAAAAAACTTGGCATTTTCCTAGCTGCATGCCTTCATTTATCCATAGAAAGTTAAAACTCAATCTGTATAAATTCATAATATAGTTTGGATGATATATATACAACTAGCTACGTACTTGACATCACAGAAGTTCATCAAGAAACCTTCCTTCTGGTGGTGAAGCATGCTTGGGTGTATTTTCCAAGAGGTACGTTGTCGCCAATGATGCACCATATGGGAATACATCTTCATTAACTCTACAGTATGGTGAGTTCCCCGAATGAAATGGCCCCTGTGTTTCATTCTTCATTCCAAGAAAGAAGAAAAGTCGTGGAATTGCCTCTGAATAGAATGCGAAGTCCTCTCCGCCCATATTAACGTTTGCTTCTTCAACGTTGTGAACGCCCAACAGTTCCCCTGCAACCTGTCTGAAATGTTCATGCAACTCTTTGTCGTTGGACAACACTGGGTAAGTAGACTTTTCATCGAAGGTTGACTTTTGCACTGCATCTCTGTACACTTGCTTGCTTCGTAATAACCTGCAACTTTTCATTGTAAGTTAACATCCAACACTGCCTAAATGGAGACCAGTTAAGCGGATTGGATGTATGAAACAAGAGTAGTTCCTCAATTCTATGTTTGAGTTGAACAAAGCTTTCTTTTGAAAATGCCGTAAAAGTGCTACCTATTGTAACAGGATCTGGAATGACGTTAAATGCTCCATCGTCTTCGAATTTGCCAACACTAACCACCTGCAACAAGATCATATTTTTAAGCAAATTAAAGAGAAATGTATTTTCATGTCGAGAAGAAAGTATCTCGAAAGCATCTTCAGCGGAATAAATATAAGACCATAAGAAATAGAAAAACCAACATTTAAGCAATAACAGAGATGAAATCTGCAATGATCTTGAACATAATTGAAATCTATTGATATCAGTCCAAGAATGAAGATTATGTATATTAACAATGTTTAAGATACAAATTTTTGTACCCAATACAATTTGCAAGTGATGTTACATTGAGAAAACAAGGATGGGGAAGAAGCATCTTTGCGGCAACAAGAAGCATAGCAACATGAGAATCGTGTCCACAAGCATGCATCTTTCCAGGAACTTTCTCTTACGTTCCCACTCTACCAGTTCCTGTAGCATCAAGACCCAACAATTTCCTTTCATATCAATTTCATATACCTACAGAATAACAGTGTTGTGATTGACTATAATCCACAATATTAAAGCAGACTACCTCCATGGCAAGAGCATCCATATCTGCTCTAAGTGCGACAAAAGGAGGCTTTCCAGTGCCAATATAGCCAACAACACCAGTAACAGGAACTGGGTGTTTGTAGGGAATCCCCATCAGGCCAAGCTCAGCTCTTATAAGCTTACTAGTCTCAAACTCTTCATAACCGAGTTCAGGATTCTCATGTAATTTTCTTCTAATACCAACCGTCCAATCCATAATCTCTGGATTCCTGGCAAAAATCAAGAAAGTCGGGTCGGATTCGAGCCAAGAGTTCTTTGCTTAGTGAAGGGTTTGAAGAAATGGGTGTTGGCATAAATGAATGGAGGGTGAAAATCAGTAAAATCAATTTGAGAAAAGCCATTGAAATGAAACGAATGTGGGTTTGAAGACGATGAAGTGAATGAAACAAATATGGCGTTTGTATGGTATGGGGATTGGGGAACGCCGGTATAGACCGTGGAGAAGAAAAAAAGTGTTGCTAATTGCAGACACTTGAGCAGAAACAATGTTGTTCGGCATTAGGTGAACTCATAGGGTCAGCTTACGGTAAAAACAATTTTTTAACGTGGACTACTTTTTTTTACCTACTTATCTCCTAAATTTTGTCAGGGATGTAGAAAAATATTTTATATAACAAAATTTTAAAGTTTATTTAATGGATAATTATGCTTTAATATTTATTAGCTATTTTATATTAAAAGACGGGTTAATTTAGAGAGATAATGTAATTGAAAAAAATTAGAAACATAGGATAGGGATCTATAAAATTTGCTATAGTTCGAAGCGAACTCGACGTTTAATCTAACAAATTGTAAATAAATTGATTTTTTATAAAGCTAGTCGTGTAATTCCAACGAGTTCTTTTGGCCATTTTTTAAAAAAATGTATGGGGCTCATCAAGAAATCATGGAGAATTCACTTGATCTTGGGATGAAAATGAAAGGAAGGCAAAGTTGATGGTTGGGTGAAAATGAAGGCAAAATTGAGGGCTAAAGTATAAATTCTTAAAAATCATGACACCAGCCGCCTAACTTCGAACTGGATATTTGTAAGGAATCCCTATCTGATCAAGCTCAGCTCTTATAAGCTTACTAGTGTCAAACTGTTCATAACCGAGTTCAAGATTTTTCATGTATTTTTCTTCTAGTCCCTCTTTTTCCATCCTTTTCACTCCAGCTATTAACTTTGCCTTCCTTTCATTTTCATCCCAAGACCAAACAAATTTAATACACTCAATTGTTTTACCGCATCTTCTCTCTGTGGTCTTCTGGTTTCTTAATAACTGTGTTTTCTTAATGTTCTTTGGACATTAATGCCTTTTGTTCTGGGGGAGAATTACAGATAGATGTTAATGCCTTTTGTTCTGATAAATGGAGTTAACCATAGCCAGCCAGAATGGGATATTTGTTTCATTTTTTATACATACTTTTGCTCTGCAGGTGTCCGGTAGAGAACTGATTTTTGTTCATATTGTAAAACATGAAAGAGAGGCCCCCAGACTGTGCTATTGAATCTTGACTTTTAAATTTGTATTTGCATAAATTGTTGGACATTCAATGTACATAAAAATATTGCATCAACTAAAATAAAGGTTTGTGTTTATTTGTGCGGATAACCACATTTGGTGTTATGGTTTGTTCCAAATACACTATAGCTGAGCTCTCTCCTGGCTGGCATGATTCAATTTTTTTTTTTTTTTGCTATTTCATGCTGGCTCACTTGTGCTTGGTTTGGCGGAGCTGGCAAAACCCAAGTTTACGGTAAAGAAATAGCGTAAGAAAAGCTAGAAATTTTAGCTTTTCCAAAATAGACATTTGAGACCAAAATAAGGCGCAAAAATACGTTGGAGAGACGCAGACGCAGAATGTTCGGCGGAACTTTTTCGTTCGACAACCATTTTTTCTGCAAACGCTCTTCTAAACGTATTGTCGAACGAATTTTTAATTTTCGGTACAATTAAAGGGGTCAAAAAAGACATTTAAGCCTTTCATGCAATAAGGAGTCGGGGATCGATGACTGGATTTAGGAGGCAAGTGCGAGTTGATGTTAAATCATTTTCTGGTGCTGGTATTTTTCTTATAATCTATAATCGTGAGAAAATGTTAAAATTTTTATTATAATCATTAGATTCGATAAAATCATCTCCGTAAAAAACATGTTAAAGTCTAAATGCCTTAACATAGAAGTTATTTTTTAACATCATTGAAGACCAAAACACTTATTGTCAGAAATTCCCTGTAAAATTCGTATTCATTCTTCCCAACTTTTATTAACTTTGAATAAATTCGCTTCACCCGACATGTCCAATTCTCCAGCAGGCCTGGGCCTACCTAAGCTCTGACCCTTCCCATGCCAAGATTTTTTTTCAATTATTTTATTAAAAAATAATATTTGTTGAATTTTTTAAAAAATATAATATATTTTGAGTTTTAGGTAAATAAAAAAAATTATTTGATATGAAGGTTTTATTTAATTTTTAAACCTTAAATTTTGAGTAAAATAAAAAGTAAAAATTGAAAAAATAGATTGATAATATTTTCATTATATTTTATAAATAATATATAATTATTTTTAATAAAAATTATTTTAAGCATATATTTTATACTAATTAATTAAATATATTTAAAAAATAAATAAATTTCTCGAATGTAGTTGAAGTTTCACTCTAGTATATAATGATGATAAAATACAAATAACCAAACAAAATTAAAATTAAAAAATATTTTTGGTAAACATGTAATATATTTTTCAATTATTTTAGTCGAACTTGCAAATATTTATATAAATAAATTTAAATTCATATTTTTATGACTTATATTAAGAAAATACTTTGATTTTATTTAAATAAAGATGTAGATAATAAAGAAATTTTAAACTTATTGAAGAATGAAATTTTATAATTTCAAAACTATATATATATATATGAGTTATATTAGATAAATTTATTATTCTATTTAGGGTGAACATTCGATTAAATCGAGTCAAGTCAAAAATTTTGAGTTATTCAAGTTGACGAGTCATTTTTTATAACTCAAACTTTATTTGATTTTTTTCAAGTCCGATTGTTCGAGTTTCTGTTTATATTTAATAGTAAATATTTACAATATTATGATACCAACTTGTTCCAATTCAAACGGCTTTCTAAAACCATATACACTACATATATATTTATATTTTTTTGTATGTGTGATACATAATCATACAGAGCCGAATTACTCGACGTGAACATAAAAATCGATTTACTAGTTATAAAAAAAATTTGAGTTATTTGAGTCTCAATTGTTTGAGTTATTAAAAAAATAATTTTTTCGACTCAAATTTTTAATTTTTTGAGTCAAGTTTAGTTCACATCTAATTTTATTTATATTAGCTCAGTTAATAATATTTTCTCCTCTAAATTTACCAACCACAACACGAATAACTATGGAGAGCTATATGTCTCGATATTTATGAGCTAAAATATTTTATAGGTTAAATATTTTATGCACATACGGTAGAAACAAAAAAAATTAAAAGTCTATTAATTTTATGATTTAAAGATTTAATTAAAAATTTAAACATTTAAGTGTACGAATTTAAAATTTAAAAATTGTGAATAAAATTTAATGTTTACATATTAAAATTTATATTTTAAAATAATAGGCTAATGATTTAGGTTTCGGGCATGGAAATCCAAATTTACCCAAGGTGCTGAATGAATGATGTCTGCTTGTGTGTTGGAAGGGTTAATAATTAAAAACCCTGTTTCCCTTCTTTTTTTTTCGTATATTTTTCCTTCTACACTTCAATACTTAATAAAAATCGTTTGCCTCTTAATTATGTCTTATCCTATGCTTCATTCTATGCCCCTACTTAAAAAAAACTAAATTTAAATTTAAAGTTAGAGTTTATATTTAGGGTTTAGAAAATTAGGAGTAGAGTGTATTTTTAAGGTGTAAAGTTTAAGGTTCAAAAAATAAAATTTAAAGTTAAAATTTAATTTTTAATACAAGGCATAAAAAGAGACCTAATTGTAGAGGATTTTTGTTATCACCACCACAGTCCACCACCATGGCCCTCCTTGACTATTGAAAGAAAAAAATAACCTTCGACTAATGAAAGCTTCTCTTTGAACTTTGAGACAGATTTGGTCGAAGAAATCTTATGTTTTCGATGGTAATAGAAAATTCTGAAATCACATTTTGTATGTTTTAATCATGGAGATTACTTTGAATGATAATTTGGTCTTCTTAATCACGTCAGAAATTAAATAATAAAGAAATAGTTTTATTATTATGCTATTTGATGTAATTATAAGATTGATTCTAATATTTTAATAAAACACACTTTATACAAACAACCGTTCGAACTTCAATCTTTCTGGAACCATTTAATTGAGTCAATGTAAATATATATTTGTATGCATGTTGTAGTTTACTCAAACAGAAAAGAAAACCATTCGTCTAAAATGAAAAATTAATTTAGATCTCTAAACTTGTGTAAATTTCTTTTGTTATAACATTAAAAATATAATATTCCATCAACTGAATAATAAGATTTGCCGAAATCATATGAAAATCGTCCCAACTTTCCCAGAAAACCTTTGCATCAACTCCATTTTCACTTGAAAATCCATTTTCACTTCAAACATCATCACTCTTGGAAATTTTCAGGAGGAAAAGAACCACACTTAGAACATCAGGTTTGCATCATCCACCAATTCAATGGAGTTGATTCTAAAACCATTGACCATTGCGAATCCACCACAAGAGCATACAAAGCCATCATATTTTACATTGTTAACTGCTAAAACAGGAATCAGAACAAATTCAACCATCAAAATAGAGAGAGGGGTTAATCCATTGTTTGCCTCCACCCCACTTCGCTTGTAGATTTTTGTACAAAACCTTCAATTTCGTTGCAGAAAATAGTAGCGCAAAGTATATCCCAGATTTCCTTCTTCTCAGAGGCTATTCACAGTGAGAAGAGACGATCGACTAGCTCAAGCTTCCAGTTATTTTTTTTTAATTCACCAGGTCTAAAACCCAATCCACGTTCGGACCTGCAGAGGGGTGACTCGGGTTAACCTTTTTTTCCAAGTTGTTCTCTTCACTCAGTTTCTCAAACATCTTTGCTCGTAAATCCCTTCCGGATTCAACTCTTTCCGTATGTGCCTCTTCTTTACACACTTTATCCCACAAATCCAAGTACCCACTCTCATGACGGGTCAACTTTTGGGTCGGAGTACTAGGCAGGCTACAGAAATTGGGTCGGATCGCTGCTCCTCTCGGGGACCCGAACGCAGGAGAGTAACAGCCTACTTGTACGTTCGAAGAAAAAGGGACCTTTCCAAGTTGGAAGTTCCTCATAGAAGCCACCATCTCATTGATAGAAGCTGAACCCAGAGACCGACTCAGTGACTGAGCCATAGGCGAAAAGGGGGGAGAAGACTCGGCTCGGGGACTCATCGCAGGAGGACTGGAACCAGGGGAAGACCAAAAACTAGTCGTTTTGCCACTAGAAGGTGAACCATCATACGAGTCGACGGAGCTGACGAACCTTAGCTGGTCCGTAGTATGAGCAAAGAAACAAACCCGACGACTACAACCCGTCCCGTCCTTGCATGGCTGAGTCCGGTAACGAGCCGGGTGGAGCCACCTCTCGAAAACCCCATGAGCAAACTCGCAAGCGTCTCCTTTGCGACAGTTCCCTTTCCTGAAATCAGGACAAACCGTACCCGAGTAATGATACCTCCTCGGATCTCTCCGGCGAGCTTTCTCGCCCGGGTGAGCGTACGGACACTCAGTCCAGTCATGTGCACGGCCACGTGCACACCTCCGCACTTTGAACTCAAACATCCGGAAATGATCACAAGAGCAAGCGTCAACCGGACCCAAAAGCTCGGCATCCGGTTCGTTTGATGGCGCGTAACGTTGTAACGCTCTTAGCGCTTCCTGCAAGTAAAATGGGTTACTGTTATTGTTGACGCGGTTGCAGGGCGCGTTGTAGTTGAGAGGAGAGTGAACATCAGCCGTTTGATCATCATCAAGGTCAGGCCAAGGTGGAAGGTGGACCGTATGATTGAGACGAGGAGTTTCTCCGAGCATCATTCTAATTTTTGGTGGAGTTTAGGGTTTCAGAGATTTGTATATAGAAACACCAGCAAGGTTTGGTTGTTTTATAATTAAGTTATGGGTATTTTAGCCGTGGTTTGGTTTGTGTAGTTAATAACTGTGGTCAGTTGGCTAAAAATCTAGGAGCCATATTTTCTCCACCTTTTGCTTTCAACTGCGTAAAAATTCATTCAAGTAGCGGTAGTATTGGAGTCACGGGCTTGTCATTTATGCATATTTGAAACTACTTGTAGCGTCGCCACGTTTGGCTATTTGACTGCAACGTGGGAAAACTTAAAAAGTGTGCGGTGACAGGACTGTGATCTGGCACTGGAATCATTAATCAAGACCCCACAGTTCCAAAGGTATGATGTTTTGGTTACATAATTGTTATTTGTAATAGGGTAAAAAGAATTATATTGTCGGAGGTGATTTAAATTATTGTTTTGATTAGCTAAGAAAACGACAAATTAATCATGTTAGCCTTTAGTCACTGATGTATTAACCCAACCTAATTTGATAATCGGGTCATCTCAAAGGTAGTACTTTCGATTTCCTCAACCTATTTTTTTCCTCCAAGTCTATTTTCACAAATTTCATAAAACTTCCCATTTGATAGTGAAAAGGGAAATATACAACTAGAAAGTGACATTAGAATTGCAATGCCCCATATGAAGTTAAAAGCCAGAAGCAAATGATTGTTACAAGCACTATATACATTGTTACATCCTTGCTTTCTCATCATTCTCCTCACTGTTCCTGTGTTTGGCTTCACTTGATTAATTCCGATATCATTCCAGATCTTGAGTTTCTACAACTAAAATTAGTATTTAATTTATATAATTAATTTTTACGTTTCGATTCATGTCCGTAAAAAAAATTATTAAATTTGAATTGAAACGATTTTAGTGAAAAAAATATTATTCTCTTTTATAGCGAATTTTTCGTCCGGGCTTATTTAGAAACTCGTTTTTTAGTATGGGGTTTCGTCTTTTATAGCCAACTTCTCGTTGGGAGTTGGTTACGAGTGAGAAATGATTAGCACCTCCATTACGCCCAAAATTAGTACCTAAAGGTTCGCATTATTTTTATTAAAGAAAATGAAAATTCAATTCAATTTAATAATTTAATTCCCAAAATGCATGTACAACAGTTTAAATATGCCTTGATATTCACGACATTCAAATGAAATGACACATGGATGGTCGGAATGACACTCCCAATAGAAATATCGGAACAATAAGACAAAATACTATATACGATATTTATGTAAAATGACAAATAACATAAAGTTAATATAAATAATGTAAATATAAAGTAATAAAATAACAACAAATAAAATACTATATAATATACAATATATATATTAATATATACATGTAAACATAAATACATAAATAATATTTTATACATATCTTATATAAATATATATATATATATTATACAAATACTATATAAAGCAAATATTATACTATATACATATTATAAGTATAATATATATTACACATATTATATATATGTTATAGTTATCAAATATACATAATAATACTATATATATTATGTACAAAAAACTACACAAATAAAATAAAATGCATCAAATATAAAAAATGACTAAAATTAAAGAAAGTAAAAAAACGATACAAAAATTAAAAATAAAATAAAATACAAAACATTTTAAAAAACACGTCAATATAAAAAAGCATAATCAACAAAACTATATATTATTATATAAATAAATACAAAGATAAGAACCGAATTTTACCCACTAAAAGCTCGAATAAAGAATTTTGACTGACCCCCACCAAAATCTCGATGTCATCTTATCCTGGCCCAAAAATTAACTTGATCGGACTATAAAAAAGCCTTCGATCGGGTAGTTGACCGAACCACCCGGGGATTTAATCCCGAGAGAGCACTGGTCTCTTTGCAAGCAAAGGCTTGCTCAGCCAAGTATTGGCCATGGCCAATTTCAATTTGAAATTGTGCTCTTCAATTTCCTCTCAATTGTTGGTGTGTTGGCCGGCCCTCCCCCATGGCTATTTATAGCCAAAAGGTGGTAGGGTGGGGGTGACGTTTGAGCCACGTAATTTTTGACCTTTTTTATTTTTTTTATTTTCATTCGATAAAAGCTCTCATCATATACAAAAAATTTAAGGTATTAAATACCTTAAAAATGAATACATTGATTTTACATATTGAAAATTTTCGGGCGATAACGCCTTCTTTCTTGCTTTTCGAGTCTACAAATGCGGTAGCTTGGACTAGATAAAGGGTTTTTTAATTGGGCATAATGGGTAAGGATGTTGGGCTTATTTTGGGTCTAACACGGACAAAAATGGGTTACAACAGCTGCCCTTCTTTGCTCATCGCTGTATAATAGGGATAGAGCAAAGACAAAAAAATGACCATTTTAGTCCGTGTAGGCTGAGGGTTCTTCGCTGACCACCGCCTACTCTTTTGATCTTCAGTTGATCCGCTCGACCGCCCTTGGAGGCAAAATCTTCAAAATGGAGTCATCTGCACAATCTTTGAGTCGGAGTTCAAGGCCACAAGCTCTTCCTGGTCACACTTTCTCCGTCTGAAGTATTGAAGGCATTTTCAGGCTGCAGGTATTTTCCTTATAGAACTTTTTCACCTTCGACTCTTGAAGTTGCAGGGTCTTTCTATAAAATCTTCCGCGGATGAAATCTTCTAGTTGGGATCCGTCCACAAGTATTCTATGTTTCTCTGGAGGCTGAAGACCGAAAAACTTAAAAATCATACCCCAATTTTTTATCGTCATAGGTATGATATTTCGATGCTGAAAGATTTTCACTAATTCCCAAAATGATGAGGACTAGAAAATTGCAAGATCATGCCCCGATTTATTATCGTCATAAGCATGAAAGGGTATATTGCTACAAGATTACCGAAAGGTTTTCACTGCTTCCATGAAAGTTAAAGACTGGAAAATTGAAAGATCATACCCCGATTTCTGATCGTCATAGGCATGAACTAGTATCTTGTTACAAGACGACTAGAAGATTTTTGCTACTTCCCTTAAAGCTAAAGTTTGCAAAATCTCTAAATGGTGTCCCAGTTTCTGACCGTATAGGCACGGGAGAATAACTCACTTTGAGATTGCCACATGATTTTCATTGCTTCACTGAAAGCCAAAGACTGGAAAATCGAAAAGATTCCTCGGGTTCTGACCGTCCTGACTTGAAAATGACATCTCGTTGTGAGATTATTAGAAAATTTTTGTTGCTTCCTTAAAAGTTGAAGACTGAAAAATTGAAATGATGCCCCGGGTTATGATCGTCTTGACATCAAAGTGTATCTTGCTTTGAGACTACCACATGATTTTCATTGCTTCCATGAAAGTTGAAGACTGTAAAATTTTTAGATCATACCCCGATTTCTGATCGTCATAGACATAAAAGGGTATATCGTCACAAGATTGTCGGAAAGTTTTCGCTGCTTCCATGAAAGATGAAGTCTAAAAAACCTTGAAGGATGCCCCAGTTTCTGACCGTCTTGACATCAAAGTGTAACTTACTTCGAGACTACCACATGATTTTCATTGTTTCTATGAAAGCCGAAGACTAGAAAATTTTTAGATCATACCCCGATTTCTGATCGTCATAGGCATGGAGTGATATCTTGTCACAAGATTACCAGAAAGTTTTCGCTGCTTCCATGGAAGATAAAATTTGAAAAACCTTGAAGGATGCCTCGGTTTCTGAATTTTTAGATCACAAACGTTTGAGTGCGAAATTTTTTTGAATCTTTGTTGAGAGTTGCTTATTCCGCTGCGAAGCATAAAAATCTTATCTTTCTCTAATTTTTTAGCATCTGCAAAAATAAACAGACAAGAAACTTGAATAATGCGAGTTAACATGCTCCTAATCTTAGGGATGTCTATCTATATGATGAATGATATGCAACATTTTCAGGGTTGTTTTTAAAAACTCGTGGTCCTTGAAAGGTCATCCTCAGATTTCTTCTTCGCTTCACTCCTTTGCTGCATGCTCTTCAATCTTCTTCTTACTATTTAGGTATTTATCTCAAATATGTCCCACAACACGCTTTTAATCCAGAGTCATTTCTCATTTCTGCAAACATTCTCCTTTAGTCCCTATACTATTATAGGGACCTATACTATTATTTTGCTCATCATTGCACCATTCGATCCCGGGCTCAACTATTTTATTGTCATATACTCTTATCACTTCACCGATACTTCTTCCTATTCAGTCTTGGGCACAATTGATTCGTCGGCACTGACCCATCACATAAAGTCTTCTTCTATCTTCAACCTTCTGGTGAGCGAATGCCTCAGATTTGTAAACTTTCCTTGTGTTCGGATATATTATTCATGTCAATGGTTCATTCTTCATTTCTCTAAATGAGAGAAACTTATTTTAAATCCCCAAACTGTCTGGCATATGTGCTCTTGTCCTCACTCTCGTTGTAATTATTGACGGGTTATTCCTCTGTGTTAGGTCGATCATTTGTATCCACAACCTTGTATCCTGAAGCTTACTCCTGAAGTAATACAAAGAAATCTTTTTGCTTAAAATGTCAATTTTGCTGATTGTCATTCCAATGAAGGGTGTTCTTTTGGATTAGCATACATGACCTTGAAACCAAAATAAAAACTAGAATACGAGCTCTGAATATCAAGTGCAAAAGCGTCCCAGATTTAACCTTTCGGTGATCATTCCAAGCATAGGTTATGTCTGTGAAGACTTTGAATATTATGGCGATTCGAAGTCGTAAATTTCTCTTAAATGACTCGGTTCACCCCCATAATTACCGCGTTGCTACAGAAGACTATTCCTTCTCAATTCTCACTTTTGCCCCATCCATGAAAATAGACTTGTTTAACCATTGGAGTGCAAAAATATCATTATAAGAATAGAATTTTAGGTGCATGTGTGTGCTTCCTGTATTTTCTTTATGAACACGCCTATTATCAGGCTTTGAACATGCCTATTACCAGGCTTTAACATGCATATTACCAGGCTTTAATTATGCCTATTACCAGGCTTTCAAGCAAATGAGTGGTTTTTTCTTGTAATATTTTAATATTATTTCCTTATATTTCGATCCATTAGTGCATAAAAGATTATGCTTAGAATTTCAATTTCAGGCAACTCTGCATGGTTAACTTTGGAGCTTTTTCATCATCGAACTTCATCAAAGGAGTAGTAATCTTGCTTTGCTGACCAGAGTCTATTAGGAGAGGAATTAGACCTTATCGTTATCACAATATTCAATTGACCTCAATGTCGCATTTTGCAATTAATATCTAAAGACCTACAAAGGCAAGAAGAGATATACATATGCATGCTTTCAAGGCCATTGTATGTTAAGCAAAATACATTCTTCATTGGAATGAAAATTACCAAACATGACATATGCCCTTTACAAAAAGATCTTTGCTACACTCGGGCCAATGATAGAAAAGTTGATTCGATGCATTGTTTCCAGATTAATCGGTTGCTTGGCGGTCCCTCATTCCTGATGGCTGGTGGATACCCCAGTGGTGTTGACATGCGCTCTTCTTTTTAGGGATCGGCGTGTCCGATTGAATCCGGATGTGAGATGCAGTACCTTCTGGCTCTTCTATGGTGTCATCTTTATTCTTTCCGAGCAAAGCAGATATCTGGGCTATAATTACAGCTTGTGACTGGGCGATCTGTTCGCTGATGTTTTGTTCAGCCTTATCCAAAACGATTTTCCAAGTTCTTTTGGCCCTGTTCTAGTTCAGTCACTCAATTTTCCATTTTCTTTGCTTGCAAGCTAGTACCATAACGATGTGGAATGATAGTAACTTGAGTTTAGATTTTCCCCATGGTATTTACACAACTAACCCAATTATCTTTAATAATGCATGCAAATTATAATGTACAACTAAATATTTAAATGTCATGCCAAAATGAATGAAAATGAAGTGTTGATTCGCAAGTAATCCTTAGAAAGGCTTCTGCTAGGAGAATATGTCTGACAAGAAGCTAAAATGAACTTGGGTAGCGTCTTGTCTTGATATCTTGATTTTGTAAAGTATGACTTGCACTCTACGTCTTAGCATCATCCTCGATTTGATGGACTGTCACGTCATTTTCTTTTTCCACTGTCCAAAAGTCTTATAGCAGCGTAATCTACACACTTCAATTTTTTTAGAGAGATGGCTAGCCTATGCGTGGAGAATGTAGGCAAAGATCTCATTTTTGGTAGACCTGGATGCAAATGAGTTGGGTCTCGAATAGCGTGTCTAAGCTGCACCGTCCTTTGTTCGCTTCTTATATCGCAGTCGAGTTATCTTTTTTGTTGGTCTTTATTCACCCTAACCCGATACTGTTGCATTATCTCTTGTATCACAGACTTCTCTCCTATCTGGGTACACCCTCTTAATTGGATTATTCCCAAATCAACACTTATGATATGATATGCGATGCAAATGTAGAAAAAAAACAACATAGAAAATGAGGTAGTGTAATAGAATAATCGGATAATAAAATGAATTAAATTATGAAAAATAAAGAAAATAAGCAGTTAAAATGTACAGAGAATATAAACAATAAAAAGAGCAAAACCTAAAAAGGGTTATTCTTAAACGGGCAGAGTGATGGCGTGATAAAAGGGTGGACACTACGGTTCATTATATGCGGTTGATTCGAAAGCGAGATACAACACTATACGGAGGTGAAAACCCCATGGAGCGAAGCACTCCCTCCCACTTAATGGTTCTAATACTAACGTATGATGACAGTTTATATCAAACAAAAATTAGAAATTAAATTAAATCAAACTTAAATTTTCCTTAATAATTACAATGCGAACCATGAATAAGGCTGAACTCCTTTTTTGAAAACAAAAAATAGTCCCCAGCGGGGTCGCCAAGCTGTAGTGAACTTCTCGTCCGGGCTTCCTTAGAAACTCGTTTTTCGATATGAGGCTTCATGTTTTTAAATGGTAAAAAATGGTAAAAATGAAGTCGTCACCGGTCACTTGGATAAGGTAGACCAGACACCGAAAAGTCAACCATAAGTGGGTTCGAGAGTTGGTTACGAGTGGGGAAGGATTAACACCCCCACTACGCCCAAAATTGGTACCTAAAGGTTCGCATTATTTTTATTAAGGAAAATAAAAATTTGATTTAATTTAATAATTTTAATTCCCAAAATGCATAACAGTTTAAATCTGCTTTGATATTCACGACATTCAAAGGAGATGACACCCGGATGGCCGGGATGACACTCTCAATAGAAATATTGAAACAATAGGACAAAATACTATATATGATATTTATGTAAAATAATAAATAACATAAAGTTAATATAAATAATGTAAATATAAAGTAATAAAATAATAACAAATAAAATACTATATAATATACAATATATATTAATATATACATGTAAACATAAATACATAAATAATATTTTATACATATTTTATATATAAATATACATATTATACAAAAGCCTTTGATCGGGTAGTTGATCGAACCACCGCGGGGATTTAATCCCTGAGAGAACACTGCTCTCTTTGCAAGCAAAGGCTTGCTCGGCCAAGTATTGGCCATGGCCAATTTCAATTTGAATTGTACTCTTCAATTTCCTCCCAATTGTTGGTGTGTTGGCCGGCCCTCCCCATGGCTATTTATAGCCAAAGGTGGTGGGGTGGGGTGACGTGACTCATTTTGAGCTACGTAATTTTTAGTTTTTTATTATTATTTTTAATTTCATTCGATAAAAAATTTTTTATATAAAAATTTTTGAGGTATTAAATACCTTAAAAAAGTGAATACATTAATTTTACATATAAAAAATTTTCGGGCGATAACGTATTATTTCCTGCTTTTTAAGTCTGCAAATGCAGTAGCTTAGACTAGATAAAAGATTTTTTAATTGAACATAATAAGGATATTTGACTTATTTTGAGTCTAACTCGGACAAAAATAGGTTATAACAAAAATATTAGAATTTGAATTATTTGTTTGCAAGATATATTTGAAAAAAGAAAAACATTTTGCTCGTTGATGGATAAGCAAGTGCGAACGATCTCGCCTTCGAGAGCACGGCATTCTTCGAGGGTGAGCCATTCGTAGTATTGGGCGAGACGGGTGGGCCCTTACTTGTTCACCATCGATATGAATCTGATCCCCATCTCTCTATCTTTCCCCTGTATTGTTGTGGCTGGGCTTATAGCCGATGGTTTGAGTCCATTTGTATCAAGTTAATTTGGGTTTTAACATTTATTTAATAATTTCAAATGTTTTTTGAATGCAAATTATTCTGGAGTTTTAATTATTTTTATTAGATTATTCGGATTATTAGCTCATCTTTATGGATCTAATTGTATTGAGAACATTTTAGGCTGGTTTATTATGGGTTTAGATGATTTTCTATTAAACTATAGATTTAATTCTTACCCTTTTATTAATTATTTTAAGTTTTATAATTTAGCCATTAATAAAAATTAAATTCAAAAAATATAACTCTAGAATAAAATAAATGAAAAAAGAAGGATTAAATTATTGTGTAACTCATTAAAAAATTACAACATATGCTTACATGAATATAAAAAATGACGATCCCATGGCATCATTGGTTATTTCATCAAGTGAGTAAAACATCGTGTAATTTAGGGTTCACAGCAACGGAACCATTATTACTTATAATAATCATATTAATGAAACCTGTTTATTTCCCACCTATCAAAGCAAAAGCAAAAACCTGTCGGACACCCTGCTACCGTACTCTGGTCGCCTACTGCCTCGCCTGCCTGCCATTACCTCAATTGAAATGAGGAGCCTCTTCGCCACAAATTCCTTTGTCCAACAACTCGGTCGGTTCTTCTCCATTGCCTTCGTCTCCAATGGCAACTTTGGGGCTCCAAAAGCTTGGTTGATTTGTCGAGGACAGAAGCCTCGCCCACATCCTATCCGTAATCCCAACCTTGTTCTGTTTCTCTATAATTCTCTGCACAAAAATCAGCGCCAAATTTCAGTTATCTCAGAAATAATGCAAACCAGGATAGCAGCTTGTGACAGCAAACATGATCAGATGTACTCACATTGAATGGTATGTATGTCTGCCTGCCGTTGACAAGACCGCTTGTGAAGCCGGTGTATCCTGCCATCGCTCCGTGAACGGCGCTTTGAGCAAGAAGTGTGCAGTAAACATTATCAGATGCATTGCTCGGAATGGCACGGATCATGTAAGTAGGATCTGCCAGAAAACAAAGTAGAATGCTCAACAACTTCTGCCATTAACTCATAAACACCTCTGGTTAATAGTTATTCCACTAACCTATATACTTGAGGTTTATGGGTATCTTCCTTTCTTTTGAAAAGTAATCCTGAAAATGACAGGCATATGAATGTCACATAAAAAGGTTCCATAGCATACATTACAGGAAGTCAATGAATTGTTGTCTGAGTTGAATCCATATGGCAAACCTTGATCTTTTGTGATATCCATAGCCCAACACCCTTGAGAAGCTTGTTTCCTGAAGCATCTTTCAGTGTCATTGATTCCGAAAGCAGCTCCTGTCCAGCACCCTCGGCTATCACGATAACCATATGCCCGTTTTCTTTGAGCTGCCTTTCGATGTACTCAAAAACTCCTCCAGGTCCTTCTAGTTAAAAGGGTGACTCAGGTATCAGGCAACAATCCACATCTCGGCTAGCAAGCGTAGCATGCATCGCAACAAAACCTGCCCGTATGTCGAAGTATGAATGCATTAGAAGAAGAAAAGGGAACATGTACCATCTCTTGATAAAGTTGTAACTCGCTCACTTCTTGAAATGCAGAATTAGCAATTCAAAGAAAGACTGAAAGAGAAACTTACCACTGTACCGACCCATCAACTTCACCAGACCGATGCCATTTTCGATACTGTCAGCTTCAACATGAGCAGCATTAATGGCACGTTGAGCCTCCTCCACAGCAGTGTCAAAGCCAAAGGACTTGTCAGTAACCTGTCATGCGCAGGCGGAAGAGAAATAAAAGTTTCAAGTAACCAAATAAAGCAGGATGCAATTCCTAACAGGATTATGGCACAGCAACGTTATAATAAAAAATCCAAGAGGATTACAGGGATGTCATTGTCAATGGTTTTGGGGATTCCAGCAACTGAAACTTTGAGACCACGCCTCCTAATTTCCTGTACAATGTGGAACATTCTTTTCAATATGCACAAATTCACATAGCAAAAGAATCTCTGTTTATTCTATTAAAGAAATCACCTCAAATATAACAGATGCACCTCTCTGGGTTCCATCTCCACCAATAATGTAAACCTGAGTTACCACAAACCATCATGCCTGTTAGATTTGGCACGTCTTGAACTTCCACTTGCTGGTAACAATCAGAAACATCATAGAATTTTATACAGACCTGATTAATGCCGCGATCCTGAATGCTGTCAACAATCTTTGAGGTATCGTGTCCACCTGGTGATGTCCCGAGGATTGTTCCGCCTCATTTATGGATATCATTAACAACCTTGGGATTTAAGTTCACAGTATTTTTAGCATAAAATCCCCTGTATCCTCCCTGCAAAAGCATCTCCTAATCAAGGGAAAGGAACATATGGCACCCATGAAAATGGTAGGCTGACTCGTTTAATGAAGAAGTCCATGTAGTAACCATTAATATGCTTTAACTAAACTCCATAAAAGACAACAAACTAGAGATAAAAACGATTACTTACATCTATCCCTAATACTTTCTTAACACCATACATGTGGTACAAGCCGCATACAATCTCTCTAATCAGTGTTGAGTCCGGGGCAGAGTCCGCCGCAAGTCACAATACAGGCATGAACTTCATCGGACTCAAAATACACCTATCAAACATCCAACACATGAATTTGAAAACACAATCCAGTGTTTCATCGTTCCGAATTTTATTCATAAAGGAGCATAAAAACACTAATCACATACCTTTTGACGTGGTCCAGCTCGTCGGAAATGTATTCCTCTTGGACTATCCTTGTGAACAACAACCTATAAACAGAAAATAGAAGTTTAGGCAAAAAATTTATATGCGTGTGTGAAAGGACTCAGGAGGGGATAACCTTTTGAGGAACGGTGTCACCTACATGGACAAAATATTGCCTACAAAACAGGAAAGTAGATCAAATTAATACTAGTTTATCAAAATTACCATATCTGACAAAATATAAGTAAATTGTGTATCAAGTAGCAGTAAAATCGGACTTACTTAACAACAGAATATGCTGGATTGTCTTGCAACGGGTTGGGAAAAGTCTGTCATAGGAAAAAGGTAGGTTAAAATTTAGAAATTGTTTTTTAATCAATTTTTATGAAATAGAAAAATATTAAATTAATTTTTGTGATTCGTTGCCGACAAAAAGACACGGAAATCAGTTTTTAATCCTTTTCACCGGTAACGGAGAAACGACGACAACAGAATCAAAAGGAAAAGCAAAGATAAGCATAATTATACGTAGAAAGAAGGGGGGGGGGGAAAGCTTACAGGAAGATCGGGAATATAATCCGACAAATGAGGAACATCTTCAAGAACATAACCACCAGGGCCGGTAACGATCTTAGGCTTTGAAAACTCAGGCGAAGTAAACGAATCAATGACTCTACGTCTCGAACACTCGATCCTTAAACAACCGGGATTCCTCCTCGAACGACAACCGCGACGGTAACGGTAATCGTAACCGAAACTAACCGTGGTGAACTTTCTCAAACTAAAGATTCCAGCACTCGATGACACTGAAAAGTGGGATTTATTCTTCTTATTGTTAAATGTATTATTATAATAACAATAATATTATTCTTATTGTTACTAAGATTTAAAAGAGAAGGGAAAGACGACGGAGCGACAACGAAATCCATTCAAAGGAACATAGAGACGAGTTTTTTGACGGCAAATTAAAACGAGAGAAATCCATGTTTATAGGGGTGAAGTCCTTTTGACTAAATATGAAATTCTGGAAGGGTTTTCTTTTCTTAATAGAATGGCTTTATATAGCATAGGGAAGGATGATCTAGAAATAATGGTTTGCATTTGTTGTTTGGGTCGGGTTTTCGGGGTTGGGTAGTCCAATACCTGGATTTATAGCGCACGTTGGATAATAATTACTAAACTATTACGCTTAATTTGTTTAAGATAAAACAAGCCGTCACCGGCCGCCACATGTTTATTGGTCCTGTTTGCATGAAAGAAACTTTTCTAATACTATATATTATGGAGTTTTTACGTTCATTATGCAAATTAATTTCTTTTGCAACAAGTAGGTTTTTTTTTTGAACTTTTTACATTGATTATGGAAATTTATTTCTTTCTTTTGGAGGATAGCGTGGACAGAGAGTTTTAACTTTAAATTTAAAATCTTAAACCGTATACCTTAAAAAACACATCCTGCCACAAATTTTTTAAACCCTAATCATAAACTCTAAAGCATAAATTTAATTTTTAGTGTGAGGTATAAATATGGACACCAAAAAGGGTAGAAAATTTCTATTCTTATGGGATAAAAATCTTATGTCCCTTTTCGGTGCTCATTTTTATGCTCCAACACTAAAAACACTAAAAAATTAAATTTTAAGTCTTAACCCTAAATTCAAAATCCTAAACCATACACCCTAAAAAGTACACCCTACCCCAAATTCCATAAATCCTAACCTTTAACCCTAGACCTAATTTTTAGTGTGAGACATAAATAAAAACACTAAAAAATAGTTGATTTCTATTCCGAATGAGAATATAATAATCACCGATGAACTATTAATTAACAATCAACTTTATATTATTTTTTTAATAGAACAATCAACTTTATATTATAATTACAAATAGTTATTTTATATGAAATTGGAGAAAAAAATAGAGATATGTTGTGGATGTGAAAAATAAAATTGAGAAAAAAAGATCAAGGTATACAATTTTAGAGTCCATACATGTCTATAATTCTACAATTATACATTAATTTACAGTATAATAAATAGTATGAATATAATTATTTTATAATTAAGTATTTATCCACAAATAGAAATTTTTAATTAAGGTTAGAATATAGTCGAATAATCCACAAATCACGTTAAACCACAACTTGTATTTTTGTCTTTTAACATTAGAGAATTTCTTCTTTGATGTCCGAGATTTTACCCGAAAGAATTTTTCACGTAAATCATGATAGTTTTTTTTTTGTTGAACGATTGTATATTTGATTTTTTTTCCAACGATAAAAACTTAAAAAGTACTCTCATCTAACCCAACAAGTATCCCAGTAAAAAAACGGATGATGTTCATCCTAAGAAGCACGGGCTCAAATCGCTTTATCTACAAGGTGTATGTGCATTGTCAAATACTTAAAAATATCTATAAACAGATACTAACTTATAATCTCTTTATACTATTAAAAAAAGTACTCTCATCGTTTTAGCCTACTAATGACTATTATCGTTTTTAGGTGAAATTTTCAACGTTTACAAATTGTTTATTCCTTTCATTTTCTTTTCTCTATTCAAATAAAAGTAAAATAGAACAATCAGTTGACACTAGACTATCATAGCATTTAGCCAATTGACGAAATGGAATTTATTTTAGGTGATTGTTAGTCAACCGAAAAGAACGTTAAAATACATTTTCAAAATTGAATAAAAGCAATAGCGAGAAGATTAGTTTTATTATTAATAAAAAATGAAATAATTAAAACCCTGAGAATGAGATTATTAATTTTTTTTCTCTAGAAAGTTGAGATACGTGGACGGTCATTTTCCATTGTCGTAGGCTGGCATTTCAGACCAAAAACAAAGTTCTGTCTCACAGGGGCAAGGTGACTTGTCAAATAAAACTAAAGTAATAAAATGAGATGAAAAATAAAGCATGTAGCCATGAAACAACACGGGTTACACGGAAGGTGAACAGCTCAGCAATTCCTGAGGATTCAAATCCATCTACAATCAGCAAGCTATTTGTAGGATTAAAAAGAACTTAATTAATATCGATATTAAGCTAAGCTGATCACTGCATAAATCTCTGGAAAATGAAGTACTACGTCAGATATATCTGATTGAACAGAACAGAGTTAACCTGTTGAATAAAACTTATAACGACTCCCAGTCCCACACATGCAGGTTGCATCGTACTTATAAATCTTTATTACTCATATTCCCTTGTCCAACAAAATTAAGGAATCAGACTCTTATGCACGTTCTGCTTGCCTTGCTGCCATTTCCATACCAGAGTCGTCGCACTGTAGCTATGCCAAATACTGTCCCAACAGCTTAACATGTGCGATAAAGGAGGCTTAATTTGTTATTATGTACGATGGAGGAGGGAATCTATCCATCACCTAACTTAACCAAACGGTTTATTTAAGGGGGAATAGTCGTTCAATTAAATAAATTTCATTAATAACGATTTAGGTCCCTTTTGATTGGATATATATAAAATTAAGTCTTTGAAATTAAATCTTTAATTTTAATTTAAGTACTCATTAAATCTTTTATAACTTCGAAACTAGTCTATTTGACTTTTTCTGATATTTAGTTCTAATATTGATTGGTGTAATCGATGCATTGGACAATACCCTAAAATTAACATGAACTAAATCGACCGGACAATGACGGCAACGCACAAGAATGAAGGCTTTGTCATCCTATCATTTAACAAGGAGGAAAAAAAGATTTCTTATATTTCTCTTCCCAACATGGGATTTACATGCACTACCCATTCTTGGCATTACCAACAAGTATAACTGTGTTAAAATCCATGCGGATGAAACTTGAGACGTGAAACACTATATTATTCCATGACCAAGTGGCGTAAATGATGGTGTGGCGTGTTGAACGCATGAAACTATTTGTGTTCGGTCTACTTTAGAGTTTGTAACATGAATTACGATTTCGTTTGATTTGAAAATTTTATAGGGTGACCCATTTTATGAGTAAATAATTTGGGAGGAAAATGAAGACGGGTGAGTGATAAATCAAGTACCATGATAATAATATAAATGATAATTCAAGTACCATAATAAAACGTTTTGACGTAATTCAAATACCACATTAAACATTTTAAAAGTACATATACAATATTATATATTTTATCGAAGTACGCGTAGCATATTGGACATCTTGTTAAATGACAAACACTACACTAGACATTTAAAAGGTACATATATCTCATTAAATAATTTGTTAAAGCATGTATACCAAATGTGATAGTATTATTTTTAAAATTATCAAAAAAAATCCAGTGAGCCAAGGTATGAGCGACAACATTATCTGCTTATAAAACTATTTTTTTTTGAACGAAATAAAACTAAATTGACTTAATGAAAATTTATCAGCATATAATTAATATAAGCTTATGCTCATCCCTGAATTTGAGTATTAGGCTTGTTTCTACAGTTATGAGGGTGGACGCCCAAAGGTGTAGACCGCAGCCTTAGACCCAACCCAAATTAGTATAGACATTGCTAGTTTTCAAACGCCAAAGCCCAAGGGGCCTAGTCATTGGCCCCCATGCTATACTCTGTCCATACATCGACATGTATCTTTTTCTTTAACTTCTTTTCACATTTACCATGTGCACTTGAATTAACCATATTTGGTGCAACATTTGGGCCAACCTCCGCACCCAGGCCGGCAGACCTCCTTCGGTGGCGCAAGTGATCATTGTCGAGCGTGGCAATCGAACTTGTGGCCGAAATTGTATGTGGTGTTATGCGTAAATGTGTACGTGTACTAGCAGTAAATCCGTCGATCATTTCCTTGGACAGGTGGCGGCCCAAAATATTTGGCGTTTCATTCTCATTACTCGATTTTTTGTTGTTGTAGCCTTCGAACAAAGAAAATAAATATTTTGTTAATGTGCATAAAAAATTTAATATTATTAACTCCTACATGAATCAATATTTTGGAACACAACCAATTGCTATTTGTTTGTGAGGTTTGATCTTTAATATCTTTAAAAGAGGACATAGTTGACTTTGATTAAGAATTGTTTTCTTTATATATAAGAGCCATTATTCTCATGTAGGAGATATTCTCATACATGAATTATACTTTAAGTCTGTCTTTTCTACTCAAAAGCTATGGTCCCAAAAAACAAATTTCTCGGAATTTAGCTCCCCTGGTGTTATAGCTAAATTTTAATTTATGGCATAAAAACACGTTTAATAAACACAAGATTAATGTTAACAAATATAATTATATATTTAAACACGATTAACATAAAAAATAATAAATATAACGATTAACGAGAAGAGAGAATCCAGGAGAAAGAGCATATAAGATTTGTTGGTGGGTTTTGTTGCTGTGATGCATATTAAGTCAAAGGTCAAAGTTATTGGATAATATGAAGAGCAGCATTCTGATTCTCATTCTCTTTGGGACAAAAAGTGAAACCTAATCAAAGGTTGCTCACACTCCCAACTTACAAGTTGATTTATATTTTGTCCCTATTTATTCGTTTTATCAAAATTGAAAGAAAAAAAAACACGTAGGGGATATATTCTTCCCTGTCCATTGAAATAACACAATTCTTGCGATAATAATATTAATAATTAGACAAAGAAAAGAAGCGATCATGGTGGCCTATCTGTTTTGCTAAACATATTGCTGGTCCCTTCATTTCCCAAGTTGGACCCCACATAATCTGGGTCTTTTTTATTGTTCATCTCACTTGGACTATATTTATTTGTGCGAGTTTTATGCACTTTAGATTTTCCTCGGGAAAGTTTAATAAATAGTTCCCAAATTTACTACTTTTTGATGTGGAAATGTCTTTCACTACAATATATTATAAATTTCGAAGAGAATTTAGAGTTGCAAATTTAAGTTCTTTCAGTTAATGAAATCAATGCACATTTTAATTTTTTTCAATGCTCAAATTATTATTTTTAAAAAGTTAAATAACCCCACATAATCTGGGTTTGCTTTCAAGTGTTTCTTACTCACTTTTATTTCTGTATTTTTTTGTGTTAAGTTCACTACTAGATTTTTCCTCTAGATATGATCGAAATTTGTAAAAAAAAGTTAAAACAATTCAACCGTAAAGGATAATGTATCATTTTTAGATTTAGTATTTATTATTTATATTTTCAATTTCTGATTTCAATTTAAATAAAAAAATTTGAAATTAAAAAAAAGTTAATTACATCAAATATTAAGGGTTATTTTTATATAATTTTTTTTTTGCATATTGGAATTTTTAATTTTTATATTTTAAAGCTGTAAAAAAATTACAAGATATTTAAGTACTACTAGTACTAGTACTAGTACTAGTTATGACTTATTTAAACAATAGTATCTATTTGTTTCCAGATGAGTAAAAATTTACCCCAGTACTTCCACCGGAAGAATAAATTATTTTCATATATATAATATAAACATATGATAAATTTTATATGATTTTGTATGGGTGTAATAAGAAAAAAGGAGTGGTGGTCCATCAACTATACTGCTCATTTGCCTTGTATATCAATAATAAAACATATAATTCTTTTCTCCTATTTGCATCTCCCTTTCTGCAACATTCGTGGCAAAAGAATCATGATCAGCAGCACTCCCTCTCGAAACCCATGTGAGTTCTTGTCATTTTTATTTGGTTTTTTTTCTTTTTTCCATAATCTCTCCATCTTTCTCTCCTTCTCAAAAGAAACTTTCCCTTTTTAACATCAATAATCTGTTATGTACATGGCAAAGGAAAACTGTAATTTTCCCCAGATATCGTCTTCATTACTCAAAGTTCTTCCACTGCCATGTTTGAAATGTTTTTAGTATTTTCTGTTTATCTTATAGCGTGGGAGCATTTCTCAGTTCATAACTTTATATAAAACCATTCAAAAACTTAGCCAATAGATTTAATTTGAATATTATCTAAGCTAAAACGTCTATATATATCAAATAAAATTTTTTGGGCTTTTTTAAAAAAAATTGAAGTAAAAAAAGAAAAGATTATATATTTAAGTTAGAATACAGATAGGGTTACCATGCTTTTGAATGTGTACCTCAGCTGTGAAGGCCGTTTCTTCTCTTTTTTGCTTTAGTAGTCAAGCCCTCTAAAACAAAGGTGTGGGAGACCTTAAACTTTAGCCAAGAAAGAAAGGAAAGAAAATACAGACAAATGGTAGTATTTTTCTTTTTTTCTTTATATATATATAATTACTTTTGCTGTAGTTTTTCTTTGTTTCTCTCTCTTGAACCGCCTGGCCACATGAACTCTACATGAATTTGCAAAGGCTTTAAAGCTAGTTTGTTAAGTTTATATATGAAGGCCGACTCTCTTTTTTTTCCTTTCTGTTTTTCTCCTTTATTTTTTCCCACTTGGAGATTTCAGTTAAAGTAAAGCTAAGTGAGGAATTTCTGGTGATTTCTATATGGTTAAAGAAGGTTTATATCTCAATCCCACTGTTACATCTTCCTCTTTTCTTCTCTCTCTCTCTAAATACTCTTTCCCTTTCTTTGTTAGACAAAGTACCAGTACATCTTCCTTCTGAGAAAAATAAATTTTCTTCTTTTGGAGCATATTTCTCAACTGGGTTTTGCATATTTTTTTCTTTTTGGGTGATTGGTTTAGGTAATAGTTTCTCACAAAGATAGCATCGAGGACATTAAACACGTGTTTTATATATATATATGACATATAGATTCTTCTTCTTCTTTTTTCCTGTTTGCTGAGTTAATTTAGAGGCTTTTGGTATGTTTTTCTCCTTCTTCCACCTCTTTGATGCATTGTTTTAGTATGGGATATCAGATCTAAAACGGGGTTATGGTTTCTGTTATATAGAGAAGCTAAGTGGGATATGAGTAGTCGGCTGCTGTACAAGGTTGGTTATTTCATTGAAGATTTTAAGAGTTTAAGGGAACGAAGATAGCATCCACCGACACCAAAGAAAGGGGGAAGATAACAGAAGCAATGAATAAGAGCAATCTGAGTTCCATCAGCAGCTCCGATCTCATCGATGCAAAGCTCGAAGAGCATCAGTTGTGTGGATCCAAGCACTGTCCCGGTTGCGGTCACAAACTCGAAGGAAAACCGGTACGGATTCATCTCATAATATTCTTGGCTTCAACACCAAGAGTTTGACAAGAGAAGAATCAAAGAAAGAATACTAGAAAATATACTTGTATTCTAATCAAGGGTTTTTTTGGATGGTCAAGTTGTTCTTTAAAATATATTCGAACAATATAAGATTAAAGCTTTCTTCTTTTTCTCTTTTTTGCTTTAATTTGAACTGAATAATGAGAAAATATTGCAGGACTGGTTAGGTCTACCAGCAGGAGTGAAATTTGATCCGACAGACCAAGAACTGATAGAACACCTCGAAGCAAAAGTGGAAGCTAAAGACATGAAGTCTCACCCTTTGATTGATGAGTTCATCCCGACAATTGAAGGGGAAGATGGGATTTGTTACACCCATCCCGAGAAACTCCCAGGTTGTCTTAAAATCCTTTACTTTATCTTGTCTGATATTTGCTTCCATCATTATTCAATGCTATTAGGTCTTACTATCATGAATTCCGGTTTGTTGCACCTAAATCAACCTAACTTTGATTTTTTGGCTAATGTTTTCTACATATTTCTTGCAGGAGTGACCAGAGATGGATTAAGCAGGCATTTCTTCCATAGACCATCAAAGGCTTACACAACCGGGACAAGAAAAAGAAGGAAGATTCAAACCGAATGTGACTTGCAAGGTGGAGAAACAAGGTGGCACAAAACCGGCAAGACAAGGCCTGTAATGGTGAGTGGCAAACAAAAAGGTTGCAAGAAAATCCTGGTTCTCTACACGAATTTTGGGAAGAACCGAAAACCCGAAAAGACTAATTGGGTCATGCACCAATATCATCTGGGTCAACACGAGGAAGAGAAGGAAGGAGAGCTTGTGGTGTCCAAGATATTTTATCAGACCCAACCAAGGCAGTGCAACTGGTCTGATCGAACTGCAGCAGCAGCTGTTGAAGGAACCAACTTTGTTATCGTCGACCCTAATGGCCGGCGAGATAGCGGCATTCGGAATTGTTCTTCAAAGGAACAAGTAATCCCTCTTAGAGAGGAAGTGTCGGAAGCCGGGGTTGCGGCCGCGGTCGCTTTGTCAAGTCTTGCCGGTAACATGGATATCCAACACATAAAACCTGATCACCTTCTCAGTTTCTCCCCGTTTGGTAAAAGCTTCGACGAGGTACATTTTTCGTTCATTTATGTTCAATGCGTTTTCTCTCTTCTACAGCCACGAAATCGAAGCATAAAATGACATTGTAAATTTTATGTATCAATCCAGTATTTTCATGAAAGCATATTCAAGTTTAAACATCAAGGTTTGCTTATCTTACATAAAATAGAAGTGAAAGGAAGAAATCTTAAAGTTTTAGGGTTGCTTGCATATACAGCATTTAAAGAACAAAAAAAAAAATCTATATGGCCCTCACTTGATTATCTTTGTGAGCTAACTATTCTTTTTTTATACTCACCAATAGGGCCAATATTTGAACTGAGTGTAAAAATATAGAAAAATTGAAAGGCCTAAAAGAAAGGTAGTGATAAAAAAGGAATTAAAGCAATATTGGAATATGTTTTGTGTTTGAAAATGGACTAGCTAGCGAACAGTTTTCATGGTGGGGGGTTTGTCTATTGCAGGTGGGGATTGGAGAAGCTTCAGCTGCAAGGGAAACGTCGACTCAAGGCACAAGCCAAGAGATACCGGAGCATCATCGGGGGCCAAATCATATGGCCCACGATCATCATCTTTTTCATCATCACCAGCAGCAGCAGGTTGTTACGACGGCGTTCCACGTTAACAGGCTTTCCCATCCAATTTCCACAATCATCTCGCCACCTCCCCTCCACCACACCTCCATCATCCTTGATGAGGACTCCTTTCATGTCTCCAGAATAATGCTTCAAAACGAAAGTTTCCAGGTAATATATATCATCATCATTACTCCATTAATCATTTCTCCCCATATAATAATCCACCATTACTAGTGCAATTAATAACTTTTCTCTTGAGAATTTCAAATCCCAGTTTTCTCTCAATGAACTGTTTTTATACTTTGTAATCTTTGTTAAAACATACTATGATTTAGATGGATGCATACTTTTGGTCGTTTACTTATAATTTGTTGAACTGAATAAATGCAGCAACAACAGCAGCAGCAAAATCATAAACTGGGAGGAAGGTCTGCAACAGGTTTGGAAGAACTAATAATGAGTTGCACTTCAAATGATATAAAAGAAGTGAGTATGAACTTTCTGACCCTCATAATACCAACTAAGCAAGGGGAAATATAAATAAATAAATAAAAAAAAGTGAAAAAAGGAAAAACCTAAATTCTTTAGCTATATTATTCTTAAGAAAAAAGAAAGATGGAAACCAGAATTCTCTTCTTCTTCTTCTTCTTCTTCTTCTTCTTTTCGTTTTTAATGTTTTGAATCAGAGTTAAGTATGGGATTCAGCATCCTTAAAGAAATGAAGGTAGATATCATACTATAAATAAAATGGTGCTAAAGTGAGTGCATAGCTTTTTCTTCGTAGAGAATTAAACATAATTATCTGCTTTTGACATGAACAACAACCTTCTCTACCACTTTCTTAAGATTCAGTAGAAATCAATACGTTAAGGCAATCTTCTTTTAAATATTTTGTTCTTAAGCATATATAATTAAGATTCGCTTAATATAGCTAAAGCATTAAGGAATTCTTTTATATATTTTTATTGAATGAAAAACATATAATTATTATATATATATAAAGACCAAGAATATCAATAATTAAAGTATAACTGATTACAGTAGAATATGAAACCGTATAGCCTCCAAATTAAATAAAATTTTGAAACAATATAGAATGTCCTTTAAAGGTAGTTGGAAAACTAATACGTAGACTACTTTCCCTACACCCTCCCTTTGGTTAATCTTTGAATATATGTTGCTGTAAAGAGCAGAAAATGAAAAGGAAAATTTTTTAAAGAATAATGAACAAAAATCACATGTCCCCTTTTTGTCATGTGTATATTCAACACTAAAAAATTAAACTATACACTCTAGCCTTAAATTTTGAACTTTATACATGAACTCAATTTTTTTAATGTTGAAACATATATAAAAAAAAAAGGGCAAAAATTTTTATTCAAGAACAATTGTGATACGGTAAAATATACAAATACATGAATTATCAAATTTAGCTATAACATCAGCAACATTATTTTGGTTGGAATAATGGCAAAGGTGACTTGGAAGAAAGAATGAGTGCCGCAGCAACATGCAAGCTCTTTTATCATACGTTGCCTCATGAGATTAGTCGGTTGTAGAGTGGACAAAAAAGGCAGCTTCTTCGTTTGTTGTTTATAGGTGAAACCCTAACCCTAAGTTTGGTTTTGTTTTTGGCAGGAGTCATCAATCACCAACCCACAAGAAGCCGAATGGTTGAAGTACTCCACTTTCTGGCCTGACCCCGACCACCATGACCATCATGGCTAGCCAAAAAAAAAAAAGCTAAAGTTTTAGACAAACCGTAATATATATACAGTTATATAAGTACTATATATAGTTTGTTCTTTTTCTTTGGTTTTGTTTAATGGGGATGGAGGCCTGTTTCATAACTCTCAACGTCTCTGCTCAGTAACCTGTACAATATACACAGTTGATGTTGTTGGAAAGAAAGAGAGAATAAAATGAAAGCGAAAGAGAAAAGCAAAAACAAAGAAAAAGGCTGCTCTCTTCTGACAAATACAAGGACCCAAGGAGAGAAGACCCAAAGCGAAATATCCGAGCTGCTGCATCAAAATCAGCACCATTATCGTCATTATTATTATATCATCTTTATGTTTTTTCCTTCCCATACTGTTTATTTTATTATTTCAAAAACACTTGTATAATTCTGTTTTTTTTTTTTTTTTTTTGAAATATACTGCAAATTACGAAAAATACAGTGTTAATTGTACTGTTGTTAATCCACCTTTTCTTGTATAATATACAGAAAAAATGTTAATAGTCTACTCATATATTGAATAAAATGATATGTATAATGAAATATGTTAACGAGTGCCTTTATAATGAAAATTTTATAATGATAATTAATGATAATTTTATACATAATGATATTTATAATGATAATTGGTTTACGAGATTAATTCATATTATTTAAAATAAAAATATAAATAAAATTTGTCTTTGATGATGATATAATTTTTGTTTATCATAAATGAATTAAATGCTATAATGTTAAAAATTCAAAAAACTAATTAAAGTAAAATTTTATGTTTTAATGATGGTGGTAATAATATATTTAATCTTGAACGTATGGCACCGATCTAGCAAAAATAATATATAAATTATATATATCATATATATCTTTTGTTTTCCCCTTTCACAAAGCATTTATCAAATTCTAAATCCAGACTTTAAGTAAACTCAAGACTAATTTGTCCCTACTAATCTTATTATACTATAATAGACAATACAGCAGTCCATAATTAAATATTTAATGTTATTACATTCTTAAGTGTTCGAATGAAGAAAGAAAAGGTTTAATTAAACTTATGAGGTTAAAAATAATTTGAATATTTATTTTGCTTTTTCAAATAATAATTTTTTTTTTTTGTTTTTCCCCTGAAAAATGGGATAGAAAAATAAATGTCTTTAAATAAATAGAACAGCCTTTTCTGGTAATGATATTTTTGGCTAATGAAAAATCATATAAATTTTATTACTCAATTTTATAAAAAAAATTCAAACTAATTCTTTTTTAGTAATTCCTGCGATTTCTTTTCTTGAAAATGACATATTTTATGCATATTTATGAATTCTAAACCAATTCTTTTTGGAGAGAAATTATTTTTTTAGAGTTAGAATATGATATTATTCCTATAAAAGACTAAAAGTGATATTTACAAATTATTCGTCATTAAAAATATTAATAAGACTGGATATTGATGCAGTGCCAACTTTTTTATATGTACCAAATCCATCAACTACTTTTTTTGTTCTTTTGAACAAAGAAATCAATGTTATGAAGATCCAAGTTGGTTTTGCAATGTTTTTTTTTTTAAAGATTAATTTAGATATTTATTTTCAAATATTTTATTTTGCTTAAATTTTGCCTTTTAAATTTTGAGTTTCCATTTTTAAACATTTAATTTTCCCCTCACGTTTCAAATTCTTCTTAAAAATCATGTTTAGAAGACTGGATCTCTCTGCACCAAGAACTTTTGTTTGTTTAACCACCAAAATGCAACTAATTTTTTTTGCTTTTTGTAATTAAAAGTCAAATGGACACTTTTAGAAGTGGGGACGTGGCTTTTATAATTTTTTTCTAAAAATAAATTTTTCTATAATTTTATAATTTAAATTTATTTTTGAAATTTTGAATAATTAATAGATAATTTTTTCAAATTTTTTGATCTTTTATTAATTGTTCTTAAATCAATTTTATTTGGGGAGAAATACTCTTTTTTTTTAAATTTAACCCTAAGTCATCATTTGAAACCCTAAAATGAAGACATTAAACCATGTTTTTTTCTTCACCTTGATTTTCAACAATATATATAGCAGCAGAAATCACATTTTAAAAGCATCAGTCTTTTTCTTTGTTTTCTGTTAATTGGGAAACTTCTTTTCTGCTTTTAAATTTCCCCCTTAGATTCGAGCTTTTGTTTCTGTATATTACACTAGTATTATATAGGGCAAATGAAATGAACTCATCTCCCCACCACACTTCACATTCACAAAGACAAAGAAATAAAGTGAGAGAGAGTAACGTGCATGTCATCTTTTGGCTTCCATGGGACGTGCATGAGCATGAAATAATAAAGCTAAATAGAAGATGGATGGGAAGGCAGCTTCATCGTAGTTTCTGAAAGGAGTTATTAAAGCTTTTCAACAAGCCAATGAGCAGACAAGAATAACCTTTATGCATGCTTTGAAATGACCCTTTCTCATAGCTTATGGGAAATATTCTTTCATCTTGTCATTTTATATATAGACTTACATATATGGGTTTTGATTGGGAGACTACAAAATCTATGGTGCAGAAATGCTTGAGGTTAGTGTATAATATAGTTTAAAAATAATAACCCCAAAAGGGAAAATCCAATCTTGTAGGGATAGTGGGGTATGAATAATAGAGTGGGGAAAGAGGAAATGTGTCTGTTTCCACATGCAACCAAAACAAAAGCGAATGACATGTCTTGTTCAACCTAAAAAGCTGGTATTCAATTTCTTTAGCTTTATGGGAGATTTCGGGTGCTTTTAAAAGAAACTAGAAAGCAGTAGTATTACTTAGCAGTGTTTTAGGGCTTTGGGGTTTTGCAGAGATTTGGTCCCATAAAAAAGTTGCAAGGGGAACAGTGTAGTGCAATAAGGAATATCACAACATGGCACTGCCCCCACCTTTTTTGATTCTTCAACCGCAATGCCATGGCACAGCTTCTTTTTAGATATAGACACCAGCCCCACTTAACTCTTCTCAGAAGGCTTGTTAAAATCAAATATTTGTGTATTTCAAGGAAATGGAAAGTGATTCATTCATTTTTGGCATTCACTTACATAGTTTTACAAGTAAACCTTCCTTTGATTGATCAGTTGCCTGTAGGCTGTAGTTTAATTGTGATGGTTAATTTTATATTTGTTTCTTGAAGAGAGTGAAATTTACTAAAGTTGGCTTCCTTTTTGTAACATTTTCTTTTGTACTCTGACATATACAGTCCATTTGGTTCACTGTCGCGGAACTACTCGATGGGAGTTGCAGGTGGCTGTGCCTGTGCGTGGCAGTTAAGACTCTTCCCTGTTAAAATATACCTAACCGGTTGTAATTAGGAAAGATTGGCAAGCATTTCATGCAGATATGAATAATTTAATCAAAGACATGGCAACACTAGCTAAGTTTCTTTCTGTGTGGATAATCCAACAAATATATAATAATGCAAAACAATGCTTTATAGTATTACATTATCAATGATGTAACTTATGTCTCATGCCATTTCATCAGCCTATCAGATTTTAAAGAGAGTAATTGTCGCAACAAAAGGTGAAAGGAACATTTGAGATTGCAGCTTATGAGCCCATTTTCTTTCCTAACATATATCTATAGGTGAAGAAAACAAAGCTCTGATTATAATAATATTGTGAGATGAAGATGGAGATGAAGATTAGATAAGATTGGGATGAATACAACAACAGTTGGTATTTGAACAAAAATTCCCAGATTCTGTTGAAATGCAGTTGAGTATGTATGCAAAGTTACAACTCCATTGATGAAGTTTGTACTTGAAGTATACTATACCCTTTGAGTAGTTTCCTAACAACCAGAATCAGACCATGATGAAGTTTCCTTCTCTCTGTCTCTTTTTTTTTGTTCAATGTCCAAACCTCTTTGAACAGGTTCTTGGTCGTATAAGACAGGGAAATAAGGTTAGATACTCCAAAGGTCAATCTAATTACAAGTTGATCTTCTATCTATTGGTAGCTAGAGTGCCAGACAAGGACTGATGTTATTTTTTTTGTGGGGCCCCAGCAACCATTGTTATCTTATTGTTAATCTCTTTTCAAATCCTTTTCAAACCATTGCTCCTGGTTGGTCCGATTGGAGCAGGGAATCTTGGCTTTTGGAGCAAGTTTCCAAAACTTCAGCCTGGAAATTTCATTTCTTTGACAGCAACAACGGGTATCACATCAAAATGAGATAAGGTTTGGCTACTTGAAAGGTACTGAATAATGGAACATTACCTGTTTGGAAATACAGGCTAATTGTCTAGTTGGTTTCACTGAGCATTGTTAATTAAACATAACAAAGTTTAGGCAGCACCTGAAAACAGGGGATTAGGCTATTTAATACATGATCTATAGATGGTTATATAAAACTGTACATTGGGTGTGTAATTGATACACATCAATTACCATTGAAGCGACCTTCTTCTAGCTTTCATTGTTTTGTAGTTTTCTTTCTGTCACATTCATTCACACTTACTAGAACATATATTTTATCAAGACCTACACAATCTATACTTATTTGCATTTTCTGTACAAGCAACGTCCACGGCCATTGGTGAATGACCACCAGACTCAGCAAGCACGTGCTTCAGGTAGGCTCCTACTCACAGGTCCAGAAACACCGGAAACTTTCAGTGATGCGAAAAGGCACGATAGTCTAGCTATCATGGGCCTGGCTCTCACCATTCTGGGAATAACCACAAGCTCCTTGCCACTAATACTATCAAAAGAGCTATGATAGCCTTCAAGATCTGCTTTTGTAATCATAACTGCATCTGCTGATGGAGAGTTCGTAGTAGCTGGCTGTCGATGCCTGCTATACTCCAAAACTGTCTGCTCAAAACCATTCACAAACAAGTAATAAACAAGAGGGAAGAAACACAGTTCATTCATGCTTGTGACTGGTAATTAATGCTATCCGGAAACATATACTATAACTGCCAATAATGCAATTCATGCATAATCATAAACAAAACTGGAGACAACATATTATTGTTTGCAATAGGAGAAAAGTGCAATTAGTGACTAAAACTGAAAATCCATTTGAAAAAGGAAAAAAAAAAGAAAAGAAAAGAAAAGAAAAAGAAGTAAAAACATGCAAAACATATGCAGGGTTGCTAAGATTTACTTATTTTCTACAGAAGATAACACCATGAAACTTACCTTCCATTGTGAGGGGGCAAGCAAAACTCGAGGTCTTCGAGACTGAACATATTCGAAGGCACCAGCAGGTGTCATCTGCTTATGCTCTACCTGCAGAGTTTAAAACAAATTCAAGCTCGTACAACTTAAATTCAAACCTAGAGCTAACCTTAGATGTTTCTGAACAACAGTTAGTCAACAAAGCTCTATGCAATAGACAGAAAATACCAAGTAGCAAAGCACAACAGTGGTACTTCTTCCTCGTCCAGCTTTACAATGTACATAAGTGGTTCTACCACAAGATGCATTCTCTGCAGCCAAAAATGGGGCGGGAGGGGCAAAAAAAAATCGGGTGAGACGACCACAGCAGGATAACAGAGTCGGTGATAGTTAAACGAATTATCTACTCACTATGAATAAAGCCCACAGCTTTGCTTATATCTGAAATTGAAGGAGCAAACAAATAATCTCTGGTTGGAATTACTAGATGATCAATTCCATGAGCCTGCAATAAACCATGAATCAATAAAAGTAAACATCAATACCCAAGAAAATTGAAATTACAGAAAACCAAATTTAAACTATTTTTGAAACATTCAAACTAATAGTAATTAGATATACAGTAACAAGTTTTGGAAATCATTTATCATTTCCCATTTTCATCTCCATGTTTACTCTGTAATAATAGATATGGCCAATAAAACTTACACGATATAAAGAAGAAGAAACCAGAGTTTCAAAAGGTTCATTGAGAGTGATCACCCCACCAACGCCCAATTGCTTCAACCGTCGCACGTCCTTGGGAAACGGGACCGCCCCCAGCAAAAGAAACTGAAATTTGATCAAACAAAACAACAATCATCGTCGAAACAGAGAAAAAGGCCAAGGATCCGCTTTTGCCTTTTGAAAATCACAGTTCCTAATCGATCACTAAAGGGAGAAATACTGATTTGGGATTTAATTGTTATAAAAAATGATTGATGAACAAGAAATGATAAGAAAACAAAGTCCCACCATCTGAATTCAGATTGGATTTTGTTTCTGAAAACATTGTATAAAACGGTCGGGTAAAACAGGATCCGAGCACCTGCTCCGACTAAAACTCTCTTCGCGTTGTCGACTTTAACTATCTGCAGCTTCTTAACGATAATTAAACATAAAAAAATTTTGTTTAACCCTTGACACAGTTTGATTGCAACAGTTTGATTGCAATACGACAAGGAATACCCTTTGAATTGTATTTGTCACGCCTCTGATAAACTATGTAAGGGAACATGAAATCCCAAAAATCCATTTTTTTTTCTTTTTGCAAATTATAATATCAAAGTTGTCCTTTACTCAAGAAATAAATTAAATTTAATCTATTTAAATAAAGTTGATCATGGACAATTCTCTTATGACTCAATCTATACAAAAAAAAAAAACTTAAAAGTTGAGACGGGAACTTCCCTTCTTTATTATGTGAATGCCTAAAAAGACTGGCGATGAAAGCTTAGCCGCCATCAATAAGGAAATCAAAGTTGCATGCGTTTCGCTTTATTCATTCACGGTTTTGCATTCACATGAAATTCTCCCCCAAATGGTTAGGAGCTTTGTTCGTACTGCACTCCAACCCTTCAGACATGGAAGGAAACATTGCACGTTAACCCACTTTAAGTCTTTTAACAGGTAAACGAAATGAGTCGTGCGGGTAGTACGATTGGTTTCACTTTAGTCGAAACTTGACAAGATTTGTTGGGACCCGTTGTCATCAAGCCTCAAACTAGAGAAAAGTGAGCAGGGTCCAATCCCGATCCTCAGCCAGTCCCTTGTCGGATGTCGAATGTGATCGATATTTGTTCGTCAAATGTGCCTCGCTGTATAACATTGGCATTGAGTTGTTTAACAGAGGTTAGATGAATTTATTTATAGGTCGCTCACATCACAATCAATGCTGCTGGGGATGGCACTGTTGTCATTGTTGCTTCTTTATGCGATGAAGGTGAGGTTGGAGATGCAACAAATGAATCTTTTAAAACCCCAATTTAAGCCCTTGTCTGGCCCCCAAGTCTGAAAAACCAACACCCGAATCCCCATTATTCACGTGCATTTGCAACCTAATCATGCCCTTTCGACTCGATATTTGCATACAGGAAAGATTATGGTACAACAATAAAAGCCTAAAACAGTAAAAAAATATACCTAAAAATGAAAAAGAAAATAAAAGGGGAGAAAAGTATAAGGAAAGAAAGCATTGAAGAGGAATAAGTCCATCACACTAAACTATCTATCTAGGTGTCTTCGACTTTGAAGAATGAGGAAGAGCTGGCTCCCGCTCCTGGCTTTTTTAATCCTTTGGCAGATAGTTCCAAAGGAAGCGGCCATCACTGTGGGTGGCGGTGTTGGCATTGGTATCGGCAATGGCGGCGTCGTTGGTGGTGGTGGTGTTTGGGTTGGTGGAGGAATCGGCAACACCCCAACTCCTCCTTCTGGGGCTGGCCCTTCAGTGTCAAAGCTGAGCGGTGCTTACACTGCTCTCCAAGCATGGAAATCTACAATCAGTGACGACCCATTGGGGATTTTGAAGACTTGGATTGGCTCAAATGTGTGTGCTTATAAAGGGGTGTTTTGCGCCGTGGATTCTGATTCTGAACCATTTGTTGCTGGCATAGATCTCAACCATGCAAATCTACAAGGCATTCTTGTTAGTGAACTCTCTGTTCTTACAGATATTTCGATCCTTCATCTTAACAGCAACAGGTTCTCAGGCACCGTTCCCGACACTTTCCGAGGCCTTTCGTCGCTTCAAGAGTTGGATCTCAGTAACAATCGCCTCTCGGGTCCTTTCCCTACAGTCACTTTGTACATTCCAAGTCTGGTTTATTTGGACCTTAGGTTCAACAGCTTCTCGGGACCCGTCCCTCAAGATCTATTCAACAAGGGACTCGATGCAATCTTCCTCAACAACAACCAGTTCGAGGGTGAAATCCCTCAGAATCTGGGGAATTCTCCAGCTTCAGTGATAAACTTAGCCAACAACAAGTTCAGTGGAAACATCCCAGCTAGTTTTAGCTTCACGAGTTCAAAATTGAAGGAGATTTTGCTTCTTAATAACCAGTTAACAGGCTGCATTCCACAAGGCGTTGGGGTGTTCTCGGAGATGCAAGTTTTCGATGTGAGTCACAACTCACTCATGGGTCATTTACCGGACACGATCTCTTGCCTGAGTGACATTGAAGTTCTCAATTTGGCACACAATCAGCTATCCGGTGAGCTACCTGACTTGGTTTGTTCGTTGAGGAGCCTCATTAATCTGACTGTTGCCTACAATTTCTTCTCTGGGTTTAGCCAAGACTGCTCCAAATTGTTCATTGGGAAAGCCGGTTTCGACTTCTCGCTCAATTGTATCCCCGGGAGAGACATGCAGAGACCACAACCAGAAGGCTCTGTGATCCCTGGAAGTGAGTTGAGTTGTCTGAGAATTCCAGCAGCACAGCCTCTTGCTTGTGGGACATTGCTTGGGAACTTGGAGGCTAATCTAACTTCACCATCGTCCCCATGAATCTCATTTCAGAAGAAGTTGGTGTTTTTTGTATAACAGGTCGGTGATGGTTGTCAGAGTGTCCCGTTCATTTCTTCATGGATTTGAGTCACATCTTTGTTATAAGTAGTATCCGTCTTTGAATGGATAAGACATGTTCAGGTACTTGAAGAAAGCCAGAAATGGATCTGTAAAGATGATAATAGAATATTCAGGTAGAAATGGAATACTTCTATAATCGGATCTTGACTGCCCAATTCAAGGATCCGATTATAAAAGACAGTATTTCGTTTGTTTCATTTAGTGTCGTATTGTGGTTTTTAGCTCGCTTGTCTAAACCCCAATGCCCAATAGACATTTTAGAATGCTAAATTCTATGGCATAGTTACAGAATTTGTATATACAACTTATTAATGTGGTAGACTCACATGCGTCTGATAAGTACTCTCTCCCCTACCATTATTTTATTAAACTCTTCCACGTGTATTTCTCAGATTGGTTTTCGTATTATGGTGCCACAACTTTACACCGCACGATCCAGTATAAAACTTGAGTTAGTCATCATAAAGTAAATTCAATAGGTCATGAAGATAAAAGCTGTTGATGAAAGTAAAGAATGGAAAGGTAAAAAAAAACTATGAACAAAAACAATGGAACAATTGAATTATTTTATCTATACAATTTCAGTCTGTAAGGTACGTATGAACCCAACAACATATCAAAGAACTGTTCAGTGTTCACCGTGTATTTTGTTGAAAGAAAATAACTCAAACGATCAAAAACTGAGTGAATAACCGAAGAAGAGCCTCTTCGGAACCGGATGATCAAAAGGCACACCCCCGTGCAAAAGAAAACTTGGGTTTAAACAGAAGGGAGATTTTGCAGTGAAATAGGGTTTAAAGAGAGTCGTGTCGTGATCATGGCAAAGCTCCTTCCTGAGTTTACGCGAGAAAAGTTGGCAAGCATCCATGCTAAGATCAATTGCGGCAGAAAGTGCAATAAACAATGCGGCATCAGCCATACATGTCACATGTTGCATCCCAACTTGTACCATAGGCTTGCTGGTTTTTCCTTCACCTTCGACGGTCGCCCCCATGACGAATCCTTTGACGGGTGACCTTAAACTCAATGCAGAAGAGTCTCTTGATACTCTTCTATCTATGCAAAATTGGCCACCTTTTTTGCAACTCATTGTAGCTTCAGCAAGCAATAGGGATGCCATTGTTTGGGCCGTTTCCGCTGACCAGTTCAAACTTGTAGCCTAAGCCATCGATAGGACCCCGTTCACGCCATGCTTCTAGACGACCCCATGGTTTCCAGCTGCTGACAGAGACGCCGTTGGGGCGGAGAATTAGCCATGCACCTGGGTTTGATCTGGAAACACGGTCTGAGCCTGGGGAGGGTACAAATGGAGTGATCATTGAAGCAGCTGCAACGGGAGAGCCTGAGAGATCATGTATCATTATCATCCATCCCTTCCTCTCCCTTCCTTGCCTTTCCTTCTCTCCTGAGAATGTTCTCATCCATCCTCTATTCTTGTTGCTAAAATCCGGTGGGAGGGATCTGGTCGGACAATTGACAATTTGGTAAAAAGTAAGCAACCGATAAACACTAATTAAACTAACATGATTCCATCAAATAGGAATATCCAAAATAAAAAATTATCATCAAGTGTTTATGCACATGGGAGAGAATCAAAGGTGACAGTTAGGGAGATTTGGAAAGGAAATTGTCTGTTTGACAGCAACTAAACATGAGACCTAGAGATATTATTCTACGACAAGAGATTTTATTCTCAAGCGGATCATTTTCTAAAAAAATTGAAGTTGACACAGAGTTCTCCAATGGAATTTGATGACTACATTGATAGTTGAACTTGTAAATTAGTCCAGAAAAGCTGGCATAAAGAAAGCAGTGACAGAAAAAATAAGAGATCAAACATATTCAACCATGATCATAAGGTTCCATTATTAACAATAAAGTTACACTCCTTTGGCTTAAGCATATATCTTGTTTAGACTTTAGACTCTAGAGGTCAGGTCATCTAACCATAGATCCTTTCATTTTCATGGAATCCCATCCAGTAAAGCTTCAATTAAAGTCAATATTTCAAAAAATGGACAATGCCACAGGCCACAGCTAAACTGTACTCAAATGAAACAGAGCAAAAGACCAGGTCCAGCTGTGTTGGGAATTTTGGACATGTTTATGTAAATTACTACTCCAATTACTAAGAAAAATCAACAATCCCATATGCACAACAGTGACGGAGACCCAAATCGAAGACTGCATTAGACTCGCTTTTGGCATCCAGTGAAAGTGTGAAACTCACTGGACATGCACCGTATTGAAAGTGAAAAAGGAAACAGAGGGACTTACCGAGGTCTTGAACGATCGGCGCTGAACTTGCAACTGAACACAGGTTGTCTAATGTTGCCTTGAATTTGAAACACGACGGGGCTACATTCAGGTTCTCCGCCAAATTGGAAGACGAACCGGGGATCTAGTTCAGCCTTGACCGTTAAGTGGAGCTTAGCGGTTGGTTTTTCCGTTTCGTTACCCAGTTTTATCAACCCGTTTTGGAATACCTTGGACCTGGTTTGTGACACACCTAAATCCATAGTGACCTGAACACGACCCACCAGCTTTCCGGAACGGACACCACACGTGTGGCCCATTCGCCCAGTGTAGACTTCGATACGCAGCGTCAAAGGCTTGCCGGATAGAAGCCGGAGAGTTAGGGTGTCGAGGTGGAAACCGGCGGCGGAAGTTGAGGTTTCGGGCGGGGAATAGCCGGAGCTGTTGCTGAGAGGCAACAAAGCCGTTTGAGACGGGAAGTTTTTGAGTCTCAACTTGCAAAAACACGGCGTCGTTGTCGGGTAAACGCCGGAACCGGCTGGTTTGGTGGCTTGTGGGAGTTTCAGAGCCAATGATTCGACGATCAAACGAACAAATGGGAATGGATCCATAGTACGAATTAGCCTTTTTTTTCCGACTGTTTCAAGAGAATTGTGGGTGGGAGTTTTTTTTTAAAAGAAGGGAGGTAGCTCGAAATAAAATCCGTAGACGGTGAAGAACAGCTTCGTAAACATCTATGCTGTGGATTGAACTGTGGAAGTCTCGAAGTCGGCTCTACAGCAAACCTCCTCTATAATGTTTCGCTTCCTTTGTGTCGTTAGGAACTTCAGTAGTGTTTTGTTATAGAAATAGTAGCATGTTTGGTGGTGTGTTTTTTGGCTTTGCATTGGTCGCCTTTGGTTTGTTTGTTCTCCCGGGAAAATGGAAATAGATAGGATATGGAAAAGCCAACAAGGATTTTTTCGCGGGAAAATGGAAATAGAGGGTAAAATTATTATACTCTCTAATTTTCTAATTAATATAACTTTAAATTTTATTATCAAATAATGAATGGTTTATATTCTCAAGTTAAATGCCGATAATTTAACTAATACAAAATAAAATAATATAAATATTTTTTATCACTTGTCAATTAAGGGATATAATTTTAGGTTTTTTAATTATATAATTGTAGTTTTCTTATCAAACATAACACATATAGGTCTTATTTGATAAACAGTTTTTGAGCCAAAATTAAAGGTTTGAAGCATTTTTAAAGGTTTAACCAGTTAAATTCGTAAACTTAGATGTTTGGTAAATAGATTATTGTAATAGCGGATTGGGTGAAATCTCTTATTTTGAAAAGCTCACTTTATGAGCTTTTTGAGTTAGATGTTTGGATAAAAGATTTGTAAATACTTTTTTATCCTTCATAATTATAAATTTTAAATAACATAAATTTGAATAACCAATAAAATTTAAAAAATCATTTCACAAACAATAAATTAATATATACATATAAATTTAATAATTAATAAAATTATATTCAAAATATAATTTTATAAATAAAAAATTAATATATACATATAAATTTAATCATTATTAAAACTATATTAAAAGATAAATTTTATAAATAAAAAATAATATATACATTCTTCATATATGTTTATTAATGATATTAAGAAATTTAATTTAAGAGCTTTTTGAGTTAGAGATTTGGATAAAAGACTTTTAAAGATTTTTTGTCCTTCGTAATTATAATTTTTTAAATAACATAAATTTGAATAACCAATAAAATTTAAAAAATCATTTTACAAATGATAAATTAATATATACATATAAATTTAAAAAATAATACAATTATATTCAAAATATAATTTTATAAATAAGAAATTAATATATACATCTAAATTTAATAATTATTAAAATTATATTAAAAAGATAATTTCACAAATAAAAAATAATATATACATTCTTCATATATATTTTTTAATGATATTAAAGAAATTAATTTTCATAATATAATTAATATTAATTGATACAAAATAATAATAACTAATAAATCATTCAAACAAATATTAAATATAATCGTGTCTTTATATGTCATTTTATTTGTTCAAATAATAAAATAGCTATCAGTTATTAATTAATTTTATCAAACACTTTTATACAATCTGCTAGTCAAATCAACTAATGCTATCAGCCATCCGCTATCAGTTAATATAAACTAATATCCACTGTCGGCTATCCATAAATTGTCAAACATGATTATAATAAAAGTTAATTATATTCAGACAAACAAACGTGTAAAAAGATTTACAATTAGATATTAAAATAATGGTTATACTCTATAGAATTACATTGTGATGTTCGAACATAATATAGTTTACAAATTTTCAATCTAATAAAATAAAAATAAAATAATAACTTTTAAATATGTTTTTAGATATATTCAAAAAAAAATGTTTCTAGAGAGTTGGTAAAATAAAATAAAAATTAATAATATCCAAAAATATAACGATATTATAAATTGATGAGAAAAAGAGTTTAATATGGGAGGAAATAAGGGCCCCTGAATGTGGGGCCAATAACAGCTGGGTTAAGGCTGGCAAAATTGGGAGGCTTTGCCTTGCTGGACTTTGATTTAGTGGACGGTCTGTCTGGGGGACTTGACCTCAGCCCGTCACTGACGGAATTTTCTTTTTCCATTCAAAGCCTCCATAGATACTAGCAGCAGCACCTCGCGGATTGTTGACGTGGCATTCACTGGCGTCTCCTGGTTTCCAAACTCGCCGTTTTTCTGATGACGGCGCTAACAGAATTTTATTTCTCCTTTTCTTGCTTTTGATTGTTCGTTAGCCTATAGCTTTGGTTTAACAGAAGGCAACGATTTCTGGAACAGTCGTAACACTCACCGATCCAACTTGTTTTGTCCTTTTTCTTAGTATTTTTCTTTTTAATTTCGGATATTCTTATGTTTTTCTTTCTGGTTGTTGATCCACCAAACTCACGATCCCAAAAATATTCACATTAATTAAGTAAGTAAATAAAGATTAATAAACGGCCAAACTAAAACTTACATATGATTTGTTTCGATCATAGCCATTAAATTTAATTTCAATAAATAAAACTGAGCGTAGATGTTTGTAACGTTTGAGACAATTCAGCCCATGCAAACTTGTAAAAAATCAACATTCTCAAAAAACAATTAAGAGAGTCTAATTTAAGGTGAAAATATATGATTTAATGGTATTGTTAAAAATTTGAATTATAATATTGTGAATGAATCAAATTAAGTTGAGAGAGCCGTTCTGGACATCTACACCACTCGATTCAAATTAATCAATCAATAAATTTAATATTAATAATTTTATTTAAAAAACCTCATTATCTTATTGAATTTTTTATATACTAAAAATTAAATTTTGATGGTTATAATTGAAGTGAACTACACTGAAGTTTCTTTATATACATGTAGCTTTTCCCTAGTGTTGTTTTTGGTGTAAAGTTTATGATGAAATTTAAACCTTAAAGACACCAAAATATAATGACCCAAAGTGTCTTAGATCAAATGCCATGCAATCTTCACTTTTACCCTTTATTTTATCCCAACACTTCATGGGGGGGGGATCTTTTGGTAATCCCAACATTATTATTTTACCCCTAATTTACACTTGTCCTTTCTGCTCTCTTTTTTCAAACCTTATCCCTTTATCCCCCCAAATTTCGAGACCGACACCCAACTATTTCTTCCATTACAGGGTGAGTAGTTGGGGGCATTTATGGGGTGACCCGAGTGGGAGGCAAGCGTGAAGGCGTAGCTTGAGCGTTCCCCCAGGCCCCAATCCCCAAGTTATTACATCATCTTTGTTTCATTACTACGCTACTAAATGCTTCCATAATATGCGCATGCATGCTCCATCCACACTCCTCGCGCAGTCTCGTAGTTTTGTGATTATCAAAAGTTTAAGTGACTACGGGATACCCCAGTTAAGGTCAAGATATACGGGTAGTCATTTGAATAACATAAAATGATATTTATGGATCAACCATCAAAATAAATTATTAATGAGACTAGAATTTTAAAACTTATTAGAATGTTAATGAATATTTACTAATTGAATTAACTTGTAGTATTTTTTTATCCAAGAAGTAGCGAGCTGATATAGAAAACATATCTTTATAAAAGGGCCCACACACTATTTGATTATGATTACTTTTTGAATACATGCATTTAATCAGATCAACAGGTTTCTTAAATATCATTTAATTAACTTCCCTTCTAAATGATCTTAAATGCGTAATACTCGTGTTGATATGGTGCATTTATCCAAGTTTCAAAAGTCAAATTTTGAGCTTGACAAGTTAAACTCTGGTTGGACCATCTCAAAGCATAGCGTCCTCAAGAGTCATGACCTCAATTGTAGAAACTGGGTTGAGACCAGAGAATGGAACATGGTAAGGTCATGTGGCTGTCAGCGTCATGCAAGCGTGGCAAGTGACATGGCACGATAGGATTGGTTGTTTCTTGGAATTTTTAGAACATTGCTGGTATGACGAGGGGCCTAAGGGGAGGTATATATTTTCATAAATCAAAGTGGTGGAGAATTAATTAAGGGTTATTATTTATGTCCCAGTTGCCCTTGCCCAGCTATGTTTTTGCTTCACTGTTTTTTCTATAACTTTATATTCCCTTTTTCTCGAGAATAAAAGAAGGATTAACTAATACTCCGAGTACTACATATATTTAGTCGAAAGAAAAAGAAATTCTACCACTTAGCTTTTCAAGTTATCATCAATGCACTAAGTATGTTATTCTATGATTTGGTTTAATCCGTCCAAGGGCTTTAGTTCGTCTTATCAAATTGTACTAAGAATTTTAAATTTTAGAATACGTGGATTATTTTATTTATCAATCAAATTAAATATTGTAATACTTTTGATCGTAATTATTATAATTGTATTTATTGTAATTGCAATTATACTTTCTTTTTGAAGTTCATTTCTCAAGATGAATACCAACGACCATTAAACAAAAAGTTGAAATTCACCCAAATATACATAGTCAAAGAAAATACAATTTAAAAGCTTAAATTACATATATTTTAGTCTATATATTTTTATTTGTATTACTTTAAGCATCGGAATACATTTTGAAGATCAAATTAAATTGCTCTTAACAGCCTAATTCTTCGTAACCTACTAAAGTAAACGAACAGAGGATACAAAATGTTTTGAAAGTGAAAAGTACGTCATATGTTGATTAAAATATGCACGTATATTCGGGAATATATTAGACGTTACATGTTTGAAACATGGACGATTGTTTTAACGTTATCAAGCTTCACATCAAGACAATACACAATCACTTTCTTTGTTTCCCCATTCTTTTTATTTCTCAACAAATTAGCTGTATCTGGACCCATTGGAGAGAGAAAACAAAAAAATCTGCGAGTGTTTTTCTCTCTGCCCCAGGGACCCAAAAGTAGTTTAATTTGATCCGGATTTTGGGCCTATCTCTACTCGTGTTCGGTCATTTTCTTTTGTCCATGAAAATGGCAGGCCATCGTGAAAAGGCAATGGCGGCTACCATAATTATTGCGATGACGATTATGACAGAGGCGGATCTATATGGTCATAGAGGGAGCAATTGCATCTAATTTTTTTATTGTCAAATTTCTTTTTAATAAAATTAATTTAGTTCTTATCAAAAAAATTAATTTAGTGTGTAGTGAAAAAAAAATAAAAATTTATAGACTCATTTGAGAAAATTTTTATTTTGGACATTATTCTTGAATTTCTAGACCCGTATGGTACCAGCTATGAAGCAGACAGGCTTGTGGTGATTTGGGTGTATCTCAAAGTCAGATTTTGTGCAGCTTAAAAGTAATCGTCCCCTCTGGCTACACCATTTCTGCATGGACCTACCAAAGTCTAATTATACTAATAATCATGCATCGTGGGTTGGCTCTCTGGTTTATGTTATTGCAAGGCAAACGTAAATTATGCTGCTTTATTAAACGAATAGATCTGCGATGATCTATCTTAAGCAACGCCACCAGTGCTAAACTGTTATAATCATCGTTTGTTCAACGACTGTTGTAGTTTTGGTCCCATGAATGAATAATGTAAGCATGTAGGGAATACAAGTGAAGAAAAGAGTGAAAAAAAAAAGCTGTTTCTGGAATGACTTGTTACTTTAGGAAAAAATTATGGCAAAGTGAAAGATCAACTGTCGAAATTCCAAACCATAATTGCTTCAATTACTTGCTTGACAAGGTCAAACTTTAATTATTTCACAACAGAAAGTGAAATGGAACGCTTGGTTTGCATCGAAATATTCAATTATATTCGACTTTTCCTGATGGTTGAGATTGATCAAAGACCCCATTTTGGGCGAAGAAAAACCACAATGCAATCGGTGCTTGTTTCCCTGAGATTTCCACCCCCCTCGAAATCAGTAGTCCGATCGCAGCCGGTGTTTCCGAAAAAGTAATGAGATTGCTCTATTCTCATAAATCTTGAACACATATTTATAATTAAGAGATGACATAAACAACCATCGCATCAAATCTTGTGCTCTAAATAAAGCGTAACAAGGTTTATGACTTACCTAGACCACTTGTGATGATACCTGCCTGCATATTGGCTTCCTTGACTGTTTGGGCCCTTAGGGTTTTCTTTGCTTTGGGTTTTAGCCTATTTTGTTATGGGTAATGTCCCAGGCAAAAAGCTTCCACAAATGGAAGATCTTTTATGTTTAAAGTTTTGATTCTCTGAATAAATTGTGAAATCCCATTTTGATCATAATTATTACCGTTAGTTTTTCTAACATCCATTTTCATGGGGCAATCTTCTAATCAAGTTTGGTACACGCCTTTTTAATGATATAGGAGTGTCACTTTTTAAAACTCGCAATATTTTTTTTTTTGTGAGAGGCTGTGATTCTTTTATTTTATTTTAAATAACTTCAAAAATTAAAATCTTATATATTAATCTATAATATCAATTCAAACTGAATTCATGATGCAAATACTTGAAACTTATCTTAGTTTTTTTAATAGTTTAAAGATAATTATAAGATAATATCTTTTTATACAAATTATTAATCTTTGACAATACACGCATAACTTGTAAACAAAGTGAATTGAAAACCCCTTATCCCGTTGAGTTCCAAATTTTTTAAAACTATGATCAAATATAAGTTATAACAAAAAAATGATTTTACAAAAATATTTTTTTTATTTTTAAAACATAGTAATGTTAAACGTAAAAATAGATGAAAAGAATGTGGGCATTTGGACATGTGAAGAATGAAAAGAAAATTAAAAAGAAAAAGAGTGAGGGGACTTGGGTTGCTAAAATAAAGGCGGACCCCACCGGAAGTAATGAAAAAAAGCAAAATGGACGGTAGAGAAATCATCAAATCAAAATTTTCAATTCGCATCCTTATTAATCTTCTCCCCCTCGCTTCAATCTTTTCACCATTACTAAATCTCATTTCAATCTCCCCATTTCCTCCCGTTTCTCTCTTCCTCTACACCACCATTTCACCCTAATAAAACCAGCTTTACATCAAAAAAAGAAAAGAAACACAAACCAACCATGTCATGGCAAACTTACGTAGATGAGCATTTGATGTGCGACATCGAAGGCACTGGCCAACACCTCTCCGCCGCCGCTATCGTTGGCCACGACGGTAGTATCTGGGCTCAAAGCTCTAACTTCCCCAAGGTCACGACCATATAGAATCATTATTCATTAACACTATATAATTGAGCTTTGCATCGTCAATATCATATACTCTCTATGATCCGATTGCAGTGCCAACCCAAGGAGATCGCCGACATCATGAAGGATTTCGACGAACCGAGCCACCTTGCACCTACAGGCTTGTACCTTGGTGGCACTAAGTTTATGGTCATCCAGGGCGAGCCCGACGCTGTCATTCGTGGAAAAAAGATGAATATATTAATATACAAATAACATTAATTATTTCGACTTGAAAATCTTAAACTGCAGATGTTTTTTTTTTAATCTGAGCAGGGATCAGGAGGGGTGACTATTAAGAAAACTGCACAAGCTCTGGTGTTTGGGATCTATGAAGAACCGATAACTCTGGGGCAGTGCAATATGGTTGTGGAGAGGTTGGGGGATTATCTTGCCGACCATGGACTGTAGTCGACCACTTATCTATCAATATTTAGTCCCTTAATTTCCTATTTTTATTTTTATTTTTATGTCCTTGGGTTCCAAGTAATTTGCATATTCTTCCCTTGAGAAAAGAAAAAACATTATAATATGGTTGGTAAGATGGTTTGATTGGCATTTGGAATTGGTTACTTTGGAGTTGCTTTTCTTCACTCATTTTGTTTCTTTATATTATCGGGTTCTATTTGTATTTGTAATCCCCATCGGCCATCGGTGATTGAGGGGTTTTCGTTTCTATTTTTTGGGTGGTATAATACTCATTTTTTGTCCGAGCCTCAAATTATATTTGAAATATTTACCATATTCGAACCAAATTAAAAGAAGACAGTAAATTATTAAAAAAAGGTGGCAGGAGGGGCATGCCGACTTATGCCCTGCCAAGCAACCCCACGCATCGCCCAACCCTCACGTCCCCATACCCTGCCACCCATGCCCATTCCCTATTCCCCATTCCACACTCCACTCAACCTCCCCCCTTTATCCACTTAAAATAGCCATACCACAATTAAAATGGGTGGCTCTCGGCAAGGCAAAAAAAAAAAGGGAAGGGAGAGCACAATTACAGGGGCCAGCATTTTTCACACTCATTTTGGGGGAGAGCTCTCGGCAGTAGCAAAAAAAAAAAAGAGAGGGGAGGGACTCTCGTATTATTTTGAAGATACCACAAATTGAGAAAGAAAAAGAAGAGAACTCTCTACTATATTTAGGTTCGGGTATCCTTTTATATATGTTTGTGGTATAATTTTTTTTATAATCTAATAAAAATGGTGATTTGATTAGTAACCTTTCATTTATTTTAGTTCTTATGTTTTTATATATTTTTATGATCATATGTTTTTATGTCTTGTTAGAACGTGCTTTAATTAATTTTTTATGGTTGTTTAATATTTCCGTTTTTTATTTTCTCAACTATAAATATGTGTTTTTTTTATCATGATTCATATTTGTTTTTTTCTCTCATTTGTTTCTACATGTACGGTATGTATATATATCTTTGCTTTTGACATGCTTAATATGTGGTTTTGTTGTAATATTTCTTTTATTTGTTCTTGTATAATTGTTTATTTGTGTATATGTGTGTATTTATATGTGTATTTTAGTATGTATCTATGTATATTACTTTATATATATATATTAAGTAATGTATGTGTATACTATGTTTCTTTTTAGTATATGTTTATATAATACTATATTTACATCTATTGTTTTTTTGCCATAACATGTTTCCATTATATGGATGTATATTGTGTTACATATTAAGTTCCTTTTTTATGTTTACATATTACTATGTTAATTTAGTATTGCATTTTGTCACATGTTAATGGCATATTTTATTTTATTTCAAATTGTGACATATGTTAAATATTAGTTTTTTTAGCTTTGCTTAGATTTAATTAGTTTAATGTCATATTACATGAATGTCATGCACATGTTGTTTTTGTGGTCTTTTTATATACATATGCTTAAGCATGTTAGAGTTAGTTTATTTAAATTTTGGAAGCATGTTTTTTTTCTTTCCCATATTTGTGCTTATGCTTTGTGCTCATTAAGTTATGTTTTTTCTTATTCATATACTTTATTATTTTGATTTAATTTTGTAAAATTCACGTGTTCATGTTTTTAATATCATGTCAATGTAAAATGTATGTTTTATATTTTGCTTGCTAAGTTTGCATAACGAATGTATAAATTGTCAATGCGATGCTTTTTTATCCGAGCGTAAATGGGGCCAGTATCAGGCGTAGGGATGGTGGTTGGGCGTTTACTCTCGGATAACTAGGCCTTTAAAATCTACTCGCACTTATAATCAAATTTTAATTTAATCGTCACTTTAATCCGGAAAAGTTTAATATTAATAAATCGGTAATTGTTAAAGTACTAATTTTGGGTGGTGTAGGGGTGCTAATCCTTCCCCATCCGTAACTTACTTCCGAATCCGATATTTTTAAAATCTTTAATTTTTATGGTGTTTGACCTACTTTAATGACCGGTGACGACTCCATTTTTTAAATGAAACGATTTTTTTTAAAACCCCACGAAAAATATTTGATGCCATCATATATAAAGAAAGTTTGAACTTTGAATATTCCCTATTTCTTGTTTGAATCAATATGGGAATGGGAGGATCCTAGTTCAGGTTCCTTGACTGCCATTTTTTCCTTTTCCTGTTCCATGTTTCGACTTTTAATTTTCCGGGAAAATTTGGATTTTCAATTCCTTCAGAAAAGATTATGATAAAGCTTCCTCCCAGACCCTAGTCCTTCACGCCCAATATACTAGGATTCTGTTAACTGATAGCATGGATATTGGTTAAGAATTATTTAATATATTATTTTTTATAACAATTTAATATATTATCTTCAATGATTGTATAATAATATTTTCATTTATCATTACTCCTTCTGTCTCATTAAAACTGTTACATTTTTTGTTTAATTTTTTTTAATTTTAATTATAATTTATTTAAATATTTTAATTAACTGAATTTATAAAATATATATTTAAAAATTATTTGATTGAAATTTTTAAAAATATATTTTTTATAATTTTATAGATAATAAGTATTTAATTATAAAAAGTTAAAATTAAAAAAAAATTAACCATAAAAGATCAACACGTGACAGTTTTAGTGGGACGAAGAAAATATTTTCGTCGTCATCAACATATTTTCTTCTATAATAGGATTGAAAAAGATTATAGTTATTATTTAATTACTTCTACTTTTAAAATATATTTAAAATGTTAAAAAAATTTAAATTTATCAATTAAGCCCGTGGTATAATAAAAAAATATTTATACTAAATAGATTTTTTATTACTGGTTTAACTTCTGTCCTCTAACAATTTTTCATTTCCCTGTATTCTTTTTAAAAAATTACTATTCAGTTGTCTGCTTACGTGCATGACCTAATTTATTATGGGCTTTGATTTTCGTAAAGGACCTAAACTTAGCATCTCCTTGGCCCAAACCCAAATGCCTTCGCCTTCTATAGATGTGGTTTAAATTTTGATGTACTCTAGAGACTTATAGCCGACTAAAAACGGAAGTTATTTTTTTATTAAATAGAGTTATTATATTCTCAAGTTAAATATTAATATTTAAATAAAAATAAAATAGAGCGACATAAATATTATTTCTCACTAAGTTAATTAATGGACATCTAAAACAAAAACCATTAATAGTTTTTTACTTGTAAAAAATATTTTTAAATTATAACTTAATAGCAAAATGGAATAAATATAAATTAATATATTCTCGTATGTTTCAGAAATAATAAGATTAAAATAAAAAGAGAAAAACTTCAATACACAGTCTTTAGTTTACACAAACCTTTTAGTTTTAGGAGTTAGGGGTTTAGTTGAGGGTTTATAGTTTAGGGGTTTGGGTTGTAGGGTTTATAATCTAAAGTTAGTAATTAGAATTTAGGGTTTATGGTTTGGGGTTTAGTTTTTTAGGGTTTATGTTTAATTTTGATTTATAATAGAAATAGACAGACTTATGTAAAATTTATTTTACACAAGCATGTATATCAAATTTAAACTCTTTATAAAATGGAAGCAATTCATTTATATTAGTGAAAATTGAAGTATTTTTATATGTATCTACATTTTAGAAAATTATTTGATATATAGAATCTGTAAAATTGAGACCACACAATTGATAAAATTGATATTAAAATTGATAAAATTGTGTAGTCTTAATTTTGTATAATTATATCAAAATATTTTTTTAATATGATTTATGATTTATGTTTTAAAACTAAAGTCGTAATATATATTTTTATTCATTTTTAAAAAAAAGCAAGTTCAAATAATATGTCCGTAAAATATGTATTATCAAATAATTAAAAAATTAAATAAATACCACTATAAGATCACATGCTAAAAAATCTAATTCAAACTAAGGGGATGGGAGTGAGGAAAGGAAATAATTTAGTACAATCAGCATTATAAGACTATTTTGGGAATAATGCAAATCCAAATAATATTTTGAGTTTTTGAGCACTTTTGGGTATATTTTAGGATTTATAGTAAATTTTACAGTGCATGGTAAAGTCGCTACCTGCAGATGACGATTTAGCTGAAGTAACAGGTAAAATTTATTGTAGATTATAAAAATACCCAAAAATGCTCTATTTTTTTCAAATATTCAATACATTTAAATTATATATCCAACGAAATCATTATATGTTAAAAGATAAAGAATTATTGTTTACTGAGGAAAGGAATGGTAGGAAATTGGGATGGGAAAGTGGTGGGGAATAAAATAATAAGAGAAAAAGTTTAATACACAGTCTATGTAAATTAAAGTTTATACGTGTTTTTTAAATTTAGGGGATAAGGGTTTAGTTTAGGGTTTAAAGTTTATGGGTTTAGGTTGTAGAGTTTATAATTTAATGTTTAGGGTTAGAGTTTAGGGTACATGAGTTAGAATTTAGGGTTTAAAAGTTTAAGGTGTTAGGGTTAGGGTTTTAAATTTTAGATTTTATAAAAGGGTTGCGTAAAAGTATTGTACACGAGCTGTGTATCAAAATAAAACTCAAATAATAAAGGGATTATCATTTTCTAGATTTGGAAATGAATGGACCCAGAACCAGAAGACCTGCAAATCAAGTTGAGAACTACGTGGGCCATACATTTGGGTGTGATGGGAGCGAGGAATATAAATAAATCTGCATTGAATCCAACCAAACCAAAACCAATCTTATGATCATCCTTTGGACAGCGACGCTAGATCATTCTTTCCATGCGTCCGGTCCACGTCGCCTACAAAATTTCTAAATTTAAAATTACATATTATTTTAAATATTTCGTTCGTTAAATGATATTTCAAAAAATAATTCATTTTTTTAATTTTATTTTGTAATAATAATACGATACTTAAAATTCTGTGTTTTATCTAGATAATATAAATTTGCAGATTATATATAAATAAATTTTTTCTGATTTAAAATCAAACACAAATACTATATTTTTTTGAAATAAAACAAATACTGCATTTTACTTGAATAAATTATATAAAAAAATGATATTCTGTCTTTTTTCCTTTAATAATTTGCCTTAGTATTACGGAGCTTAGCTGTTTTTGTTTGCCACAACTCTTTCCACTTGCTTTTCAATGGAATGAATAAAATTAAAAATGGCAAATAGTTAGAACTAAATAAATTTAAACTATTTACTTTTTATTTGATAGCAAAGAGGAAAAAATGATATGTAATAGGTGATATACCAGTAATAAATAATATCCAATCTAAAATATTAAAATACTTTACAAATAAAACTATTTAAAAAAACTAATTAAATACAACTTAAAATTAAGTTAAATTAATTCAAATAATTGTTTTAAAAAATTGTCAAATTTAAAATAGGTCGATTAATGATGCTATATTAAGGTTTAACATTTGAATAATTCCTACCTAGGAGAGGGTGAAAGAGAAATTTGCTCTTATCGGGTCTATAACTCACAATTTAGGAGGATGAGAGGTGTTAACTGAGAGTTTTTAATCACATGCTCTAGAAGTTGTTGATTAATATTTGATACGCTCTTAGTAAAATATTATAATTTTATAAATAGTGCTCAAATGTTATCATACGTCCTAAAATCTAAATTTTTAGAGTTTAAAATTTAAAATTATAAAACACCAAAGCTTAAACTTTAAATATCACATAGGAGTATGTCATTTATATAATTAATATCTGTTTATAGAATTTCCATACCGTACATGATATTATAATAATATATAAGAAAATATTTGATGCATTAGTGATAAAATATATATTTTTCACAAACGAGTTTAATTTAAAATTTAGAGGTTTATTTTATGGATTTAAGTTTACGTTTTAGAGTTAAAATTTAAAAATCATAATTATAATTTAGGTTTTAAAAGGTTAAACTTTTAACTTTATAAATTTAATTTTTAACCTTTAAAATAAAATAAAATAAAATATGTTTATGGACTATTTTTCACGTTAAACTTTTAACTTTATAAATTTAATTTTTAACCTTTAAAATAAAATAAAATAAAATAAAATATGTTTATGGACTATTTTTCACTACGGTTCATGTAATAATAACCCACAGAAAAATTATACAACGCTCGACGAGTACCGCTGAACACAGATGAACATCATTAAATTAATTTATAAAGATTACAATTTTTAAGGACTCAACGTATAATTATAAATTATTTAAAATAAAATTTGAATTAAATTATTTTCCATATATATATATATATTAAATTTGTAATCTTTTTTAAATAATTGGATCAAATATCAACCTTAGTCAATTTAAAAAATAAAAAACACTAAACCCAAAACCCTAAAATAAAAACACAAAATCCAAAAACCTAAATCCTAAATCTAAAACTCTAAACTCAGAACTCAAAACCCTAAACCCTATATTCAAATAGTAGATTTAGAGTTCAATGTTTATGGTCTATGATATATTATTTAGGGTTTAAAGTTAATAGTTTATGGTTTAGGGTTTAGAGTTTTGGGTTTTGAGTTTATGTTTTAGGGTTTACTTTTTTATTTTTTAAATTGACTAAGTTTGGTATTTGATTCAATTATTTAAAAAAATAAAAATATAATATATATGGAAAATAATTTAATTAAAATTTTATTTTAAATAATTTATAATTATACGTTGAGTTCTTTAAATTTTTAATCTTTATAAATTAATTTAATGGAGTTCAACGGTGTTCATCATTAGTAGTATTCAGCAGTGCTCGTCGAGCGTGATAAACTCATCCTAACCCATAATACATAGTACTATAGTACACCCTTTGTCCCATTAAATTTATCTTTATTGACTTTTTTGTCAATTTTTTAAAATTTGACTTATTATTATTTAAAATTTATTATTAATAAAAATATAAAAAATATAATTTATAAATATTCAATCAAATAATTTTAAAATATATATTTTATAAAATTTAATTATTTAAAATATTTAAAATAATTATTGTCAAAATTAAAAAAAAATACTTTACAAAGGTTAATAAGCAACAAAACTAATGGGACGAGGAGTACTATTTTTTTCGGTTTGAAATTTATGTCTTAAAGATAGAAAAAAAAGATTTTTCATAATATAAAAGAAGAAGAAAAATTAGTGTAGCGGATCTCGTTGTTTCAACGCTATATCTAGTTGTCTCTCGCCTTGCTCAGCTTTGCCTTTGTCCATTCGGTCAAAATACTTTCTCGGTCTCAGCCTTCGTCTTTTTTCTTTAAAGGGTAAACTACACTGGAGGTCACTTTTGTTTTCGGTATGTTCCATTTTGGTCACCGATTTTGAATTTTTTTACTTGAGTCACTTACGTTATCGTTTTGTTCCATTTTAGTCACTGAACCGTTAATCCTCATTATTTTGATTACGTGGCACGTTAATAAAAATGTATAATTTATAGTTTAACCCCTTAGCTTATATACTTTTATTTTTTCCACCATCTTCAAACAAAAATCCTAAAATCTTTTTTCTCCCAAAATTTACCCCTTTCAACTCTAATTTTCATCTTTCCTGCAGCTGCTAGTATCATTATCTACCATGAATGATTTCTCAAAAGGAAGAATTTTTTTACAGGGGTGGCCATGGATTCTTTCCATTTTCAATTTCAAAAATTAACCCACCAATATTAATCCTACAAACTTTCAAATTTATCTCAACAATCCATGAATTAAAACAACCAACATCAAAAAAACCCAAGAAAAATTAATCATTATTCGATTTTTGGATGTCATTTGCACTTTGAAAAACAAATGATGGATTGGATTTTCTGAACTTGAAATGTTCAAATATTAACTCTATTCGAAACATCTCTAAATTATAAACTATGTTTGAAACATCTCTAAAATATGATCTTTAACTTCCTAATCTCATTATTGGAAAAGTTACTGCTACAAGACAAATCATTATAAAGGCATAGGATGGGTTTAAACCACTCAAATTTTAGAACTTCTCAAATAGTCAAATTTGTTGTTTGGTTTCTTGATCCTTGTTGTGTGTGCTGAGTAGCAGCCACAATGTGATGTTACATGCTCTATTATGTGATTTAGCTCTCGCAGTCGCTGATGTTCAGACTGAAGTTGATAATAATGATGGTGGATATGTATGCAACTGTGATAGCGCGATGCAACTAAAAATGCATATGCGACTGTAATTTAAGTCCATGATTTTAACCTCCTAATTTCATGCTTGGGAAAGTTACTGCTACAGGATTTATAAGTAATACATTTGTGTTGAAGTATCAAAACAGCCTATGAAATGAATCGAATCCTGGTTCTCTGTCAATGACGCATTGGTTTTTATCCTCCAATTGGCTGTGTTTTTTTGAAAATTTCCACATTCCCCTTATTCAGCTATGAAGAAAGACATTATTATAGGTGTCAGTCAGCTGCCTGAAACCATGCTTCATGAATAGGCAGTGAATTCAGTGGTGCACTCCCACCCCCTGTAAGTAGGTATTTATGTTTAATTTGAAAAGATGAGAACGTAGCTTTGGACAGGTGATCACTTATCAGGGTGTTTTGAGCAATCAGATGCAAAAAGAGCGATTGAGTGACCGTCAATAAAGATTCTTTGGGGGGAATGGAAGTGCGGAAGTCAGTGATGAAGAACTCCGGACTGCTCATAACCAAACCAATCAATTAAGGCTTAAAGATGGAGATGCACAAGCCACAAGCTATTCATAATTATTTTAGCCACTTGCAACTGATTGATCCGAACTTCTTTTATATGTTGGATCTCAACGAGAAAGGATGTTTGAGGAATTTATTCTGGACCAATGCAAGGTCTAGAGTTGCGTATGGTTACTTTAGTGATGTAGTTGCAATCGACACTACCTGCTTACGGACAAATACGAAGTCCCACTGGTATCGTTTGTTGGAGTGAATCATCATGGACAGTCTGTGCCTTTGGGTAAGATGGTAAAAAATAAAGTTTTGAAAGTTTTAGGGTTAAATTAGAAATTAATTTTTTTATTAACGGAGGTTAACGGTCTAGTGATCAAAACAGACACGATTCAAAACGTAAGTGACAAAAATAATTGTTTTAAACTCAAATGACCAAAATAGAACAAATCCTAAACAAAAAGGACTACGGTGAAGATTACCATTCTTTAAAAGAAAAAACAACAGAGGGAAGTTCATCAAAGAAGAGGAAAAAAAGAGTAGAGGAAGGAGAAGATGTCGTGGCAAACGTATGTAGACGATCACTTGATGTGTGAAATCGAAGACCATACTCTCTCTGCCGCCGCCATCATCGGTCAAGACGGCAGCGTTTGGGCCCAGAGCTCCAATTTCCCTCAGGTTGTCTTCTTCTTCTTTGAATTTTTTCATCTCTATTCCCCCCCCCCCTTGATTCTCCATTTTTATCTTTCATGGTTTCCAAAATAGTTGAGTAAAGAGATCTGATTCTTATGGTTGAATTCTCTTTTGGATGATTTATTAGCTGATCTGATTTGCTCCGTGAGGATTGATATTTGTTCACTCTTTTGATTGCTGCCTTTTTCATCTTCTTCAAAGTTCCATCTTTGGCTATGATTTATTATTTTATGTTTTATGCGGCATTGAAAGATTTGCCTTTTCATGCGTGGAAATTAGAAGTTTCCTTATGATTTCTGGGTTTGTTTATATTTGTTAGTTCTGTAAGAATTAATCATCATTTGAATAAAATGCTAATGGATCACTGCAAATGACCATGATATCAGCAATGCTGATGTAGGTAATAAGTGGGTGAAATATTTCTGCTAATCCTGTTTATTCAATTTTAAAGGTAGATTTTTTTTTGTGATTTAAACTATGAAAGGTTATGTATTTGCTATTTTTTTTATAAACATATTCTTATTTTTTCTTGGTTCTGTGGTCACTTTCAGTTCAAGCCAGAAGAAATCTCTGCCATAATGAATGACTTTTATGAACCTGGATCACTTGCCCCCACCGGGTTGTACCTTGGTGGCACAAAATACATGGTGATCCAAGGTGAACCCGGAGCTGTTATTCGAGGGAAAAAGGTAACAATAATCTCTTCCAAGTTTTATTTGTTTATAACATTGAATAATCTCGCGCTCAAATGCATTTTGTACATTGTGTTTGATGCAAAGAGATTTGTCATTTATACATTTTGTTCCAAGCATAATTTTAATAGACACTGCAAAATCTCATATCTACTTGGTTTGCAACCGGCATTGCTGTAACATTTTTCTTTGCAGCTGTTATCTTGTGTCCCCAAACCCTGAGATACCTTAGGGGATTGTATTTTCTCCAGATAGAGACACCTTGAGGAAGGAAAGGAAGGGTGGGGAAGGAGGGATATATGGGCACTGCTGCGTAATTTTTTCCCTACTTTTTGTTTTTTCTGGTGGTTGCATTCTGAGCCTTTTGTCATTTTAATTTCAGGGACCTGGAGGTGTTACTGTTAAAAAGACCAATCAAGTCTTGATCATCGGTATCTATGACGAGCCAATGACTCCTGGCCAGTGCAACATGATTGTCGAAAGGCTCGGTGATTATCTCATTGAACAGGGTCTTTAATTTCTTTGGTGTGCCTTAATCGTTTCATTTCTTCTTGGCTTCTTTTCTATACGAAAGTGCATCTGCCACCTCCTGTAGTAATATGGGGAACCTTTTTCCAGAAACAGTAGGCTTGATGTTTGTAATAGTGATATGCTTCTGATCCTCCTGCTTTGTTTCTGTTCTTGTTTGACGGATTGTATTGTGAAGATTGTGGAGTGAGGTACTTTTGTCTACTTTTACAATGAGTTTTCTAGTGGATTTCGTAAATTAATCCAGCATGTATTTCGTCTAGTCTTATGTTTTCTGCTAAAAGCATTAAGATCTATATGTTACAGGAATCCTACCGGAAGACCTTAACATCTATATCGCTTGGACTCTTCTAATGAAGTACTATCCGACACGAATATGAATTTCGAAGTTTAAAAAGACTAACCATTTATGTGTGAGATACATCCTCGTGTGCATGAGTAATATAGCATAACTGGCATTGATAAGACAGGATACAAGCAGGAGAACAGTGGAGATACATTCTCATTTTCAGTGTTTCATTAGCACTGCTAAATACCAAGAGTAAACTAGAGGCGACCATCTCGACATTTTTTTTGACATGATGCATCTTAACACATGGCACAACAACTTAAAACCATAAAGGAACTAAACCATTAGAAAGAAACCAGCAATCCCGTGCGCACACCTCGGTCATATTGTATACTTCAGTTTTCCTAATCCTGCATGAGAATCACAAGAACTCAATCAGATTCAATTCTCAAATATATGCTTCATTTTCTTTTATTCTCATGATACGTTCTCTTTTGTACAAATTGGAAAAGATGGGATCGAGCTAAAAGATGTTTCAGGATTTGTACTTACAGTGATAGTTGCAATTACCATAGCCTGCACAAATAAACTAAATAGATAAGCTAAAACGACACCATCAAAATATTGTAACAAGTTAAGCTAAAACAGAAGACATACTGGGATCCTTGTCGACTTTGATGGCATTTCCGCGGAAACTGCACGAAACATCAGTAGCTCCATTTTCTGGTAGTAATTGTTGAATGTGAAAGAGGCATGAGCAATTAGAGTGTCTGGCTGAAAACATTGCTGGTTAGGCTGAATTGGAGAACAGTCGGCTTTTCCAGGACCACACGCCCAATCCAATGCATTCTGTAAGTTCGTTGGAGAAGCCTGCTTAGAAGCAACGCACCAAGTTCTTCCATTTGGATCGCTACTTTTTACTGTGAAAAAATCTCAGTTTCTCTCATGAAATCAAATATAAAAATAGAAACTGTCACGGTACATGAGATGAGATTTCAGGACCTGTACTTACCGTTATAGATGCAATTACCATAGCCTGCACAAATAATAAAAAATGGTAATGGGAAGTTTTTAGACTTTGAAAAATCATGAAATCAGATTCTGCATAAAGGAACTGACTTACTAGGGTCGCTATAAACTACGATCCCAGTCCCTCCAAAACTGCATGCTTCATCAGTGATCCCATGCTTCTGGTAGTAATTGTTGAATGCAAAAGAGGCATGAGAAACTAGATTATCTGGTTCAAAACATTGCCCACCAGATTGAATGGCGGAACAATCCGCTTTTCCCGGACCGCAAGCCCAATCCAACGCATTCTGTAAGGCCAATTTCTAAGCCTCACTAGAAGCAATGCACTAGCTTCTTCCGCTTGAAATGGTTCCAGAGAAGTCCGGGTGATATACGGTAGACATGTCCGGATAAAATATGCCCCAATTTCCCTCTATTTCCGCTCCGGACTTCTTGTTCTCATTAAACAACGAGAATATATATACATCTAGCTCTCCACCAGGCATGGCAGGTGCACCATAGCGATCCAGGCCATAACGAACTCTACTCCGCATGGCTGATGTACCAGAGTCATCATCCGTAACATGACGAATTAAGTTGGTGTTATAAGCCTGAGCATTGTCAATACTAGCATACCTATCTTTTCCCGAACCTTTTGTAGGCCAGCCGGTTTCCGTAACTATAATTTTAGTGTTTTTGGAATTTTTATTACCGGCCAAGGAAAAATGAACAGAATCTAGCTGAGCACCAGATATGTTCCTAGTTAATCTTCTGAAATTTCTATTGGCGATGGCAAAATGAACAGCATCTAGCTGAGCATCAAATATGTTGTCGTAGTGTAAACCGGTATTTGGGTCATCAAAGGCTTGTGAGGATGGCTTGAACAGAACATATTCCAAAGAAGAATCCCCAACAGCAAAGTAAGGATATAAATTGACCATAAAAGGTGATTGGTTCTCATCCAGGAAGTCCAACAAAGGATTCAAGAACTACTGTTAAAAGTCCCATCAGAAGGCGGGAACGAGTTCGATAAAACCCCAAAGGAGAGTGGAGTTGAAACCTTGATACGATCTTGCAGGTTAAACTTTTTCAATGCTGAAACGACGTTTCTCATGGCGGGCATAACCAAGTTGGCGGAATTATCTGAGCTTTTGGTCACCTCATTACCTACAGTAATGTACGCGATCTTTGTGGCCTGGTAGAATGGGAGGATGCTGTCTTTTACCCAGGAATCCGCGTATGATTGGGACTGGAACGCTGGTAAGTCAGAATTATGAACGCCCACCATGAATTCAATGCCGGTGTTTTTAAAGGCGTTCGACACTCGGGGATCGGAATCATAAATCCTGAGGAACTGAATGTTGTGCTTTCGAACCAGTTGTGCTACTTTATCAGGTGACGGGAGATTATCAGCATCCTTTCCATATGCAACTCCTACTTTGTTTCCCCTACACAAATCTGCCCGTGGAAATTGTTAAGGGAGAAAGATTAACTAGTAAAAGTTATCGTATAAAGAACAACACGATAAACATGTATTTTTCAAGGCAAAAAACATAGTATTGCATTTGTTTTCTACAGGGAAATGAAAAGGTTTTAGTAAGCAGTTGTTCTCTTGGTGAGTCTAACACCCATGACTTAAAAGAATATAAGTGTTGAGTTTTTACCGTTCTCCTCGCCATGTGCTAGCAGCCGAACAATCTTAGTGTAAGTGGCCCTCTCTTAGGCTCATGTGGGCCTTAGGTGTGTAGGCATTGGGGGCCAAGTAGATGACACAATGTCTCTCTAGGAGAATCTCCTAAGGACGGTTTGAGGCCAGAGAACCTTATATCGTGCTTGTCGCGAAAGTTAGGAGTTGGCTACTAGCATTCGCTAGACCCTGCAGGATACGATAATCGATGCACATATTGCCTGACGGATCATGAAACGACGCTCTCGAGTTAAGTCCTAGGATAAAGGACGTGTTAAAGGCTGATTTGTCTGAGATGAGTTACTTTCAAGTGTCGTACGACATGTCGATTCGGGTCTGGACGGCATGGACATAACAGTTAGTCAACCGGATAAATGTGCTTGCTCAATACTATCTTAAAATTTAACTATGGAATTAAAAGTTGATGTGCATATTTATTTAAAAATTTAATTTAATAATATTAAAAAATTTAATTTAATAAATTTGTATATTTAATGAATTTAGACATTTTAAAAAATTTAAATAATAAAAACAATTCGATACATTAAACGATTTAAATATTTTGAAAATGACATGAATCCTATTTATATACACTTAGCGGAGTTTTTTTCTTCTTTACGGTCGACAAAAAAAGATTTCAATGCCTGCGTAAATAATTATCCATTATAAAACCACCCTTTAATATATAATTTGTTTTTTTAATATGTTGGTTTGATTACAAGATAATATATGTTCAATTTTCTTAATCATTTAATAACGTTTACACACCGTGCACACATGGTACTCGAACCCAGATCATCTAGATGAAATACATCATCCTTTATCACTGAGAACACTCCACGGGTTCAATATACAATTCATTTTAAATCGTTAAATGTTAAATATATATTTTTTGTAGTATTTACCTTGAGTATACATTCATTTAGTTTAATAAACGAAGATAAACGAACGTTATACGAACGGTTCGTCGAACTCTCTGTTTATTTACACCCCTAAGTATGATTAAGGAATAACTTCTCAAGATAATGAAGAAACATATGATATTTCCCACTAAATTTTGGCAGCCATGATAGTCACCTGGTTTCTTGTCCAACCCTCTATCGACATTCAACACGAGTATTGGAATAGATCTGGAAATTCACGGACAATTTGAGGTTTAAGAAAACTTGTGTTACAGTGAAATGAATGATTTTTTACTAGCTAGCTTCAGGGAAGACGAGGCTGCAGCAGCAATGAGGCTAATGCACCCTACTGAGACACCAGGTCGAGAACGTCTCTTTTTTGTTTAACAATTGGTATCTAACTTATTGACCGACTAATTCGGATCGAGTTTTGCGAAGCTCTAACACAGACGATTGCGTTGGGAACAGAAAGTGGAACTGGCTATGGTGCGACAGACTAAGAAATCGAGTGGTCGGGTGATGGTATTCGCAAATCGAATTTGGCAAATCGCAATATTAGGAATGGTGATCTTAGTTATTGGCTTGTCCTAGGGGATTTCATCGAGGTTTGCTATAAACGTGGATGTGTTAGCTTATTGGCAACATCAACCAACATCGTGGTATTGGTGGCTTCTCTCTTCTCCCAAGAGCACCATGGTGAGTTTTTTATTTGAGTTTTGGATGAGTAATTTTATCATTTGGTTGGCTTACAATTCCTCTAGTCATGTATGTATGGTGATGTTGGTCTCAATTGAAATTGTATGGTTGATACTAAGTTTGGAGAATTCGTTTGGCTTAATGAACGATTGTTAAAGGTGATGGATGGGAGTTGAGTTCGATTAGGGATGATGCGGCACAAAATTGTTTAAGGGCGGATTTGGGTCTTTTGCTTGGGATGAGTTTATTTTGTATGTTGTTGGTACTGTCATTGCACCTTGAAGGTTAAATTCTATTTGAGTGCGAGGGCTATTGAGTGATGATGAGGGATCTTTGTACTGTTGTGGCAGATTCCCTTAGAGTTTGTTTTTCTTTGTCTGCTAATTAAAAGACCAGATTTGGCGTAATGGAGATTGTTTGTGCAGTTTTAGCTGGGTGCAGGCTGTTAAGGTGTTTTTTAGATTACTCTGAGTGTGTAATACTTTGGTTCGATGGTTCATCCTTGGTAGGAGGGAAATTTTGGAGATTTTCACACCAGTGCTGGTATTTATAGAAGCAGATTGGTTATGTAAGGTGAGACTCATCGTACTTCTCGATGCCCAAGTGACAGGAAACAAGATTGGTTAACCACTAACTAGACCGTGGCGTTTGGTGGTTCGTACTTGAAGAGATTGAATGCAGTTTCATTGCCGCAGTTTTGCGTATGAATCGAGAATTAGAAACAAAAAGGCAGACTATCTAGAATAAGATTGTTTGGATCGACAAGAGTTGTTTTAAAACTTGGAGATAAATGGTTTCGGATAAGTCGAGTTGATACATTGTAAAAAGATATAGGCGATCGTGTGTTTACCGTGTGAGAATAGTGCTAGTTGTTTTTTTTGTAGTTCTATAAATGTTGTCTTCCTTTGATTATTCTCTTACTTAGTTGTAATGTACTATTTTTCTCCATTTAGGGCTGGAGGTTTTTAATAAGGCTCACAACTTAAGTTAAAAATTTGTATGACCTTTATAATTAATAAAATCTTAATTGCCGAGAAAAAAAAATCTCTAAATGATTTCTTCCTTCATAACATCAAATATTTAAATCTCTAACCTTTCTTAAAAGATCCAATGCTTCATACCATTAACCAACCAATTGTCGGTAGTTTTCGATCTTTTCTTAAAAAGCATCCATTCGAAATTTGCAGACACAAGTGGCTCACTTCAATGAATGCAACCTCAACGACACTCCACTTTTTTTTATTATTATATAATTTTCTTGATATAAAGCACTATATTATATAAGAAAATTTGTGTAAATTTTAATTTACACGTGTTTGTTAAATTTAGGGTTTAAGAGTTTAGTTTAGAGTTTAAAATTTAAGGATTTAAATTATAATGTTAAATTTATGTTTTAGTGTTAGAGTTTAGAGTAAATTTAAAATTTAAAGAAGAGTTATGTAATTACTTAGTAACAAAATGGGGGGTTGAATTGATTAATGAATAGGATCCAACCATATTTAGTTCTGTGGGACTTTCATTCCATTCCACTTCAGTTCCGTGTGGTACCATTTATTTATTCGTCAATTTGCTTCAGTATTCGACTCACATCCCAGAATTATAATTCATTGTATTGTATGTTTGTTAGAAACTGAAGCAGAATAAAATCTTTGGGTTAAGTGGAATTATCCCACTTCAGTCGCACCAACCATCTTCCCAATCGATTTTCGCCGCCTTGTTCTTGTTTTGTTGGCTTATTTTTGTCGACTGATAATGATCGGAAAGAGTTGAAAAACTTGGGAAGAATTATTGATAAATAGCAAGGGGAGGGGGTTGATTACAAGGATCCAACCATGGGGGGAATTTTCCATTTCACTCGTATATCCATTAATCATTTCTCATCTTAAAACATAATTGCTGCATTATCTTCGATTAAGTGGGATTATGATTCCATCCCACTTATAATCATTTTAAACACCACCAGATTTCTGAAACAATCGCACCATAAATATCTTACCGGGGATTACTACCGACTTATTTGTTCAGAAATATCATTAGACTTGTAATCTTCTTTTCATTAAACATGTTTAATTCTGTAATTTTATGCACTGCAATGCTGTTTTATATGGCGGGCAACGCAATATTAGGAAAACTTATTATACATATAAAGTACGTTCTCATTATTCAGCGTCTTATATTAGCACTGCCAAATACCAAACATAAACCAGAAGCCACCATTTCAACGTTCTTTGACAGGATGGATCCAACACATTTCCCAACTTCAAACAGAGACATTAACAAACATTACAAAGAAAGTAGCAATATCCAATGCGCACACCACAGTCCGTACGGATAAAGAAGTACCGGCAATGGCTGTCGTTCCACTTGCCGGGGTTATACTATTCCTGCATGATAATCACCACAATCGCCTTAGTAACATTAGCATGCAGGTGTAAGGCGAATATGCTTCAACTATCAATAAATTCTTATTGCTGAGGAAAAAGAAAACATTAGCTTAGTTCATGCAGTAACCCGTGAGAAAAAAGTGATATTCAACAAGTTTGAAGTTCGAATCTTAGTGTTGGTGACTTTTTCTTTTATTCTCATGATCTGTATTCTTTCTTACAAATTGAAAAGGATGGGATCAAGTTAAACGAAGCATGTGAAAAGGTATAACAATGAGATGTTTCAGGATCTGTACTTACAGTGATAGATGCAATTACCGTAGCCTGCACAAATAATAAAAAAATGATAATGGAGAGCTTTTAGACCTTGAAAAATCATGTAATCAGATTCTGCATAAAGTAATAGACTTACTAGGGTCACTATAAACTATGATCCCAGTCCCTCCAAAACTGCATGCTTCATCAGTGAGCCCATGACTCTGGTAGTAATTGTTGAATGCAAAAGAGGCATGAGAAACTAGATTATCTGGTTCAAAACATTGCCCGCCAGGTTGAATGGCAGAACAATCCGTTTTTCCCGGACCGCAAGCCCAATCCAACGCGTTCTGCAAGGCTGATTTCGAAGCCTGGCTAGAGGCAATGCACCAGCTTCTTCCACTTGGAGTTCCAGGGAACTCCAGGTTATATGCAGGCGTCATGTCTGGATAAAATATTCCCCAGTGTCTCTCTATATCTGATCCCTGCTTCAGGTTCTCATCAAACAAGGAGAAAATATACACGTCTACCTCTGCGTTAGGCTTAGCAGGTGTACCGGACATAAGATGAACTCCACCAGGCATGGCAATTGTACCAGAACCAGAGGTAACATGACTAATTAAGTTGGTATTAAAAATCCTGGCATTATCAATAGTAGCAAACCCATTTCCATGTGAACCGCCCTTAGGATAGCCGGTTTCTATAACAATAATCTTCATGTCATTAATGGAGTTTTGGTTGGCCAAGGAAAAACGAACAGGATCTAGCTGAGCATCAAGTATGTTCCTAGTTCTTCTAGATTTTCGATTGGCGATGGCAAAATGAACGGCATCTAACTGAGCATCAAACATGTTGTCGTAACGTAAACCGGTATTCCGATCTACAAAGACTTGGTCGGATGGCTCAAACAGAGCAAACTTCAAAGAGGAATCATCATAGATAGTAAAATAAGGATATAAATTGACCATAAAAGGTGATCCGTTCTCATCCAGGAATTCCAACAAAGGATTCAAGACATATGCAAGGCTACTGTTAAAAGCCCCTTCAGAAGGTGGGAATGAATTCGATAAAACCCCAAAGGAGAGTGAAGTTGAGACCTTAATACTGTCTTGGAGGTTTAACTTTCTCAATGCCGAAACGACGTTTCTCATGGCGGGCACAACCAAGTTGGCGGCGTTATCCGGACTTTCGGTCACCTCATTACCTACAATAATTTGGGTGATCTTTGTGGCCTGATAGAATGGGAGGATGCTATTGGTGAGCCAGGAATCTACGTATGATTGGTACTGGAACGCCGGTAAGTCTGAATTATGAACGCCCACCGTAAATTCAACGCCGGTGTTTTTAAAGGCGTTCAACACTTGGGGATCGCTATCATAAATCCTGAGATATTGAATGTTGTCGTTCCGAACCAGTTGTGCTACTTTATCCGGTGATGGAAGATTATTAGCATCCCTTCCATAGGCAACTCCTACTTTGTTTCCCCTACTGAAATCTAAATTAACGTAGAAATTTAGTAAACCTTTACGGATGAAATAACACGAATTTAACCTAATATTGCTGTACTTTTCTACAGGGAAATGAAAAGATTTTAGTAAGAAAACACAGTGAAGATAAGATAAGAAAAGGAAGGGAAACATACCTAACAGCTGAAGCAACACAGAAACTGCAAACACAAGCTTCAGTGTTGAACACATTTTTAAGTAATTAATGGCAAACAATCTTCTTCTCCGCCTTACTCTTGCTGGCTCCAAGTTGCTTCTTAAAGAGAAAAATCTCTTTTTTTCTTGATCAGGTATAGAGAAAATTCTTGGCTCTTCACCCCGTAAACTAAATTTTGGCAAGTCAATAACTCACCCGGTTTCTTCTCCAACCCTCTATCAACATCCAACAAGTCATCCGATCGGAGGTCGTATTTCAGGCTCGTTTACAATAATTAAAAAGCATATTGCCAAAAATACCCTCAATATTTGTTTGAATAGTCACTTTGGCCCCTATTCTTTTTTTAAAGCAATTTAGCCCTCAACATTTTATTTTAGGTCAAAATAGCCTCTTCGTATATAAAAATTGTTAGTCAACTGACAATAAACAACTTGAAATGATTTAGTAGAATGACACGTAAGAAGAAAAACTATTTTATATTTTATACAATTTTTAAAATTATTTTTGGACTGATGCATTATTTTGTAAAGTCAGCATATTTGCTTATATGACATTGTTATCGTGGCGTGCACTGCCATGTAGGTTTGTCACGTTATTTTAAGTCATTTACCGTTGGTTGATTAATAATTTTCATCCTTAGATTAGTTATTTTGATCCAAAATAAAACTTGAAGGTTTAAATTGCTTCAAAAAAAAAGAATATGGGCCAAAATGACAATTCAGTCAAACGTTAAGGGAATTTTTTTACATTATGCCTAATTAAAATATTTGAAATAATTAACCAACAAGTGTTGAGTGCATTGGTAAGGCTAGGGGTGATGTCGGGCCTAGCCCGAGGCTACCAAAACTCGGCTCAACTCGAAAAAAGTATTACTGGGCTCGGCTCGGGCTCGAAGCTCGTCGAGCTCAAAATTTTAGGCTCAAGCTCGAATTGGACAGTTTGAGCTCGGCTTGTTGCTTTCCTTAAATTGCTTTTAAATATTTTTTTGAAGCTTTGAAAAATAACATGGGAAAAACCTTTTTGGGAAAAGATAATATATATTTTTAAAGTCTGCAAGTAACTATAGTACATTTTCTAAATAATACAAGTCCACAATGAGGAGTTTAAAGTATTTAACTATGGTAACAAGCTAAAAACACTGAAACATACAAGTGTATACGAAGTATATACACACATATATAAATAATTAGTTCGAGTCTGTTTACGAGCTTTTTGAGAGTAGTTTGGGTCAGCTCGGCTCTGCTTATTAAAGTCTCGAGTAGAACACGAGCTCGTGTCGAACTCACTCAAGCCGAGCTTTGACCGAGCCAAGCCTGAATAGCTTGCGAGCTAGTCAGGCTCATTATCACCCCTAGGTAAGGCACGTTGTACTCTCAAGGAGAGAACATGAGTTCGAACCTTGAAGACAATATTATTAGTAGGAGAGCCTCGTACTCTAAACATAAACTATAAGACAAACATGCATATTATTAAAAAAAATATTTGAATCAATTAATTAAAGTTTAACATACTACAGGACCAAACGCGGTTTATACCTACTTAAATATTCAAAAAAAAATTGAACAGAAAATATTCAAACATTTAAATGTTCAAAACATAAATAATAAATATTTATCATCAACATTTAAACCAAATTATTGAAGTTTCTTCTATTTTTTGAGAAATTTACTGAATTTTCTGATTTAAGTAAAAGTCACGAGTTTAACTTTTTAAAAGTATAAAAATAAATATTTAATAAAATAACTTTACCGCTTTTTGAATATTCGATATTGGACTGTCATTTTGGACCGGTTTAAAGACTACCACTTTTCTTATGAGGGGCCGCACTCAAGTTAGTAGCAGAGCCAATAAAAACAAAATTATTTAGGTTTCAATATTTTCTTTAAAAGCATCCATCACCTCAATGAATCAACAGCATTCCACACGTTTTTTTCCTTCTCTCTCTTTATTTTATATATAATTTTCTTATAATAAAGCACCATTATATTTTAGTCTTCCTCATTGTTATACTTATATATTATTAAAGTGTTGATCTGATAAAGGTAAAATGTGTTTTTTTATAATAGAGAGAAATGATATTTAATTTATTACAAGTCAAAATTTATCTTTAGAATATGCAATAAATTTAAATCAAATCAGATTGTATATAAAAACTGTATCCAAAAGAATATTGTCAAGTTAGTTTAGTGATACCGTTGGTAAATTTATTGTTTTCTTTCTTTGACATGTGCAACCTTGACTTTCCAACTAATTTGCATCTTATTCCCTTGAGAAAAGAAAAAACATTATAATATGGTTGGTAAGATGGTTTGATTGGCATTTGGAATTGGTTACTTTGGAGTTGCTTTTCTTCACTCATTTTGTTTCTTTATATTATCGGGTTCTATTTGTATTTGTAATCCCCATCGGTCATCGGTGATTGAGGGTTTTCGTTTTTATTTTTTGGGTGGTATAATACTCATTTTTTGTCTGGGCCTCAAATTATATTTAAAATATTTATCATATTCCAACCAAATTAAAAGAAGATAGTAAATTATTAAAAAAAAGTAGCAGGAGGGGCATGCCGACTTATGCCCTGCCAAGGCAACCCCACGCATCGCCCAACCTTCACGTCCCTGCCACCCATGCCCATTCCCTATTCCCCATTCCACACTCCACTCAACCTCCCCCCTTTATCCACTTAAAATAGCCACACCACAATTAAAATGGGTGGCTCTCGGCAAGGCAAAAAAAAAATGAGGGGAGAGCACAATTACAGGGGCCAGCATTTTTCACACTCATTTTGGGGGAGAGCTCTCGGCAGTAACAAAAAAAAGAGAGAGAGGAGAGGGACTCTCGTATTATTTTGAAGATACCACAAATTGAGAAAGAAAAAGAAGAGAACTTTCTACTATATTTAGGTTCGGGTATCCTTTTATATATGTTTGTGGTATAAATTTTTTTATAATCTAATAAAAATGGTGATTTGATTAGTAACCTTTCATTTATTTTAGTTCTTATGTTTTTATATATTTTTATGATCATATGTTTTTACGTCTTGTTAGAACGTGTTTAAATTAATTTTTGGTGGTTGTTTAATATTTCCGTTTTTTATTTTCTCACCTATAAATATGTATTTTTTTATCATGATTCATATTTGTTTTATTCTCTCATTTGTTTCTACATGTACGATATGTATGTATATCTTTGCTTTTGACATGCTTAATATGTGGTTTTGTTGTAATATTTCTTTTATTTGTTATTGTATAATTGTTTCTTTGTGTATATGTGCGTATTTATATGTGCATTTTAGTATGTATCTATGTATATTACGTTATATATATATATATATATATATATATATATATATATATATATATATATATATATAAAGTAATGTATGTGTATACTATGTTTCTTTTTAGTATATGTTTATATAATACTATATTTACATCTATTGTTTTTTTGCCATAACATGTTTCCATTATATGCATGTATATTGTGTTACATATTAAGTTCCTTTTTTATGTTTACATGTTACTATGTTAATTTAGTATTGCATTTTGTCACATGTTAATGGCATATTTTATTTTATTTCAAGTTGTGACATATGTTAAATATTAATTTTTTTTAGCTTTGCTTAGATTTAATTAGTTTAATGTCATATTACATGAATGTCATGCACATGTTGTTTTTGTGGTCTTTTTATATATATATGCTTAAGCATGTTAGAATTAGTTTATTTAAATTTTGGAAGCATGTTTTTTTCTTTCCCATATTTGTGCTTATGTTTTGTGCTCATTAAGTTGTGTTTTTTCTTATTCATATACTTTATTATTTTGATTTAATTTTGTAAAATTCATGTGTTCATGTTTTTAATATCATTCAATGTAAAATGTATGTTTTTATATTTTGCTTGCAAAGTTTGCATAACTGATGTATAAATTGTCATTGCGGTGCCTTTTTATCCGAGCGTAAATGAGGCCAGTATCAGGCGTAGTGATGGTGGTTGGGCGTTTACTCTCGGATAACTAGGCCTTTAAAATCTACTCGCACTTATAATCAAATTTTAATTTAATCGTCACTTTAATCCGGAAAAGTTTAATATTAATAAAGCGGTAATTATTAAAGTACTAATTTTGGGCGGTGTAGAGGTGCTAATCATTTCCCATCCGTAACTTACTTCCGAATTCGATATTTTTAAAATCTTTGATTTTTATGGTGTCTGACCTACTTTAGTGGCCGGTGACGACTCCATTTTTAAAATGAAACGATTTTTTTTAAAACCCTACGGAAAATATTTGATGCCATCATATATATATAAAGAAAGTTTGAACTTTGAATATTCCCTATTTCTTGTTTGAATCAATAAAAATTTATGTTGACTACATTTTAACCATTTTTAGACTTTACCATGCAGAAGACACTGTAAAAACTACAAATTCTATAGAGTTTAGGGTCCAGTGTTAACGGCAAATCCCTTGAGACTACCTGCTGTCAGCAGTGGCCGAAGGGGTAACGGTGATTAGGGGCCATGACTCTTAATAATAAGTTATGAGATTTGAATTGTCAAGAGTTCAGAAGAACAAAAGTTTTTTATATTAATATATATGATTATATTTTAATATACAGTTCATGAAAAAAAAATACAAATTCTTCTTTAAAACTTAAAATTTAAATCCTCAACTTAACACTCTAAATCTTATATTCTAAATTATATCTCTAAACAATGAATCTCATTTTAAATTAGTCCTCAAAATTTTGAACATTTCAATTTTATCCACAAATTATCAGTATATGCTAATCAAATCTCATGTTAATAAAACCGTAACCAAATCGAGGATGAAATCAGAATGTTTAAAAGTTTGGATACCAATTTAGAAAGAGATGTATTATTCATGGCTAAAATTGAAAAATTCGGGAATCAATTTAAAATAAAGGTCATAGTTCAAGAACTTATGACGTAGATAGTTAACTCATATTTCTCAAATTCATAAATTTATTAGATGCTTTATTTAGTAGTAATAGATCAATTGTGTAACAAGGGCAGATTCTACTAGGTGGAGGGACAATTGGCTCTTAATTTTGTTAGTTTAATTATATTTTAGGTCTCAATAATTTTAATTTTTATAATTAAGTCATTGTTTCAACTAAAATTTGTTAGTTTATTGTTATGTAGTTAAAGATAAAGAAATTAAATCTTCCACTTTCATTTTTCTGGTTTTATTATTTTTTAGACCTTTTAATTTTAGAATTAGCGATATTAAACTTTAACCCCCTTAATTTTTACGGTGTAATTATTTTTATGACTATATAGTTTAATCTTGGTTATGTCCTTATTGCAACATGACACATCAACTTCGATTTGATTAAATTACGCACATTTTAAGAACAAATGCATTTATTTATTTTATAATTATTTGTGTACTTAATATTCAAGCGTAAAATGATGCTATATCTATATCAATTTTAATAATTTGTAAAAAAAATGGATGAAATTAAAACTTAATGTATACAATTACACAAATCAAAATTTTATATACAACCTTACAAATTTGTATAGTTTTAATGTTTACCCTTAATATTTTCTTGTTATCACTTAAAATTCATTTATCTAAATTTTAAATGCAGTTGTGTCGGCTTAATAATGTTAGATCTCCGGGGATGAAACGCATACAGTGGAACCGGATGTACATAGATCCGCATATAAAAAGTGATTGGATCCATTGATGCTTAATGGACTCGAGTCGAGATGGTTGCCCATCTTCCCACGCCACGTTGTCTACAAACTCATCTTAGCTTCCAACTCCTAATCCTACTCAATGTCTCGATCTTAATAACACGAAGCCCGAATCAAAACTTTTCAATGAAGGGGAATTCCGCATACTCATAGAAAATAAATAAATAAATAAATAAAATTATTTTGCAAAATCGGCGCGAAAACTCCATTTGCTCAATGGGGAACAAGATCGAGCGAACGACGCAAGTCTCGGCGACGGAGTATTACCTGCACGACCTGCCGTCTTCCTACAATTTGGTGCTGAGATTTGATTAGCATATACTGATAATTCAACGATATAGAATTGTATTGCCGGACCTATCTACATAGCACTAATTCCTGAGATTGAGATTAACCAATTGAAAGCTTTTTAATTTTATATCCAGCGCTTTTCTGATTGGAATGGTTGGTTTTCGTACAGTTTTGGCAAGAAACAGATAAGCAGCATATTTATTAAGGCAATATTTTTTCAACAATTTACATGATCGATTAAGTACTCGGCCATTTTTGAGTCTCGTTGAAAAGAAGTGGTTAGCTTTTCAGGTCTGTCTCCATTACTTCCTCTTTGCATCTTACTCTCTTAGGCTTTGAAGAGTAAAGTTCATCTCATTTTTTTCTGTTTTGGTGGTGCTGTAGTTGCTTCTTGCAGCGAAGCAGTGCCATGAGAAGGGGATATGCCATGGTCAGTTCAGTTAGTTACAAGGAAATTTATTTCTTTATCTTCTGATTTCATGTGTGTATGTTATTCTTAATCGTTGCACTTTCAAATTTGTTTTAGGTGATATTAAGTGTGAGAACGTGTTGGTTACCTCGTGGAACTGGGTTTATCTTGCTGATTTTGCCTCATTCAAGCCTACATATATTTCTTACGACGACCCTTCGGATTTCTCCTTCTTCTTTGACACTGGAGGAAGAAGGCTGTGTTAGCTTGCACCGGAGGTTGGTTCTAGTTTCACTTATTTTATTGCTGCAGTTTCTTTGTTTTGTTTGTTTCCTGTGATAGATGTTTGGGAACAGTCTCAAGTTCTCGGTGCATTGTATAAGCATGAATTGCCATCTAAATTACTGACATATGAGTTCTCACATTCACACCTTTCACTTTTGACTAGCAATTTGGGTCTATTCTTTTAGAAGTGGAATTGACTCAAACTTGAAATTGATCTTGCGAAAATTACTGCTCACACATAACTAAGTTTGGATATATACCCTGTTGCCAAAATAGCTCTATGGATTATGAAATCTCATAATGAGTGTTGTCAATAACACTTGCAGTTTATTTCTATGTGACTCTGAATTAGGGTTGAGAGTTACTAATGCAAAATTGGTGATTGGATTCTTTTCTGTTTATGTTGAGCAATGAAAAAGAATTGATTCAATGTTTTGCCTGTTTATGTGGTTATTAATTTGAGTCAGGAAATGGTTTAGGGCCAACGGGCCATCTGCTATTTGGGAGTTACAAGTTTTGGAGAATAATTGATCAATTAGGCTGTTCCTACCGAATTTGGTTCTATTTGGGTATACTAGTCTAGCTGAGGACATGATAATTGCTACATGTGAATCACGTGTTGAAGTGTCTGTCTTTTGACACATGTTTTGTAGTTTTGGTATTTCATATAGCTTGCTATTTGTTCAGTTATAATCTGTTAATTATATACATAAAATATATCTTATTTAAGTTTCAGTGCTACTCTTGCAGGTAGATCATATTATATTCTATATGTGTATGGTATTTGCTTCTATTTTTTTAATGGTAGTTGTCAATAAATTCCTTGGAATATAATGATCATGCTTTCTTTGTTTTAATACTGATTTGTCTCCATTTCTATATAGAGATTTTATGAGCATGGAGGTGAAATGCAAGTTGCCCAAGATGCACCTTTGAAGCCATCTATGGACATCTTTGCTATTGGGTGAGCTTTCTTAATATAGTAGCTTATTTTTGGAAACTACTAGGCAAAGGATTGGTGAGATATTGCTACATTGTAAACTAGTGTACATAGGATCTATGTATACTTATCTGTACTATTCCTTCTAAAGATATTAGCTTACTAACTGATAGGATTGAACATGTTTGAAATGTTGAGTAGTATCGCCTGATGTTCAGTCCTCTAGTGGAGTAATGATAATCTCTCAGGTATGATTGCTGTGAATTTTTTTTACTTCTGGGTTTCTAAGTCATTTTGATATAGTTTGATCTTTCATGTGGAAATGGTGATTTCAATCTACTTGTTTTTAACAAAATGTAAATTCCATATCATTTTTGTCCGATAATATAATAATATGCCCTTGCTATGCAACTGTTTAGATGTGTAATTGCGGAGCTTTTCCTTGAGGGCCAGCCACTGTTTGAACTTTCTCAGCTTCTTGCATATCGCCGAGGGCAATATGATCCTTGTCAATCTCTTGAAAAGGTGATAATTTCATTTCCTGCCTTTCTACTTCACGCATTTGCTATCCCATTCAACTGATTTTTTTCTCCTTCATATTGAGTTCTATTTGATCTTATTGCTACTATTTATTTGCCTGTACAAGTGACAAGACTACTATCAGTGCAATTGTTGTTAGTCGTAAGAAGTTATTCTCTCTCTTTTCATGTTAAAATCAATTCATGGTTAACTATGCCTTTTCTAACGATTTGCTTTGCATGTGCAAATCCCAGATATTGGAGTACGGAAGATGATACTTCATATGATCCAGCTTGAACCAGAGTCTCGCCTCTCTGCTGAAAGTTATCTACAGAATTATGTAGCTGTTGCATTTCCTGGCTACTTCTCACCATTTCTGCATGGTTTTTATTGTTGCTGGAATCCTCTTCATTCTGATATGAGGGTAAATATATTTTTAATCTAGGACTTGGAAAATTAATCCTTCTTGCATCTAATACATACCCTTGCCCTGTAATTTCTTCTGTAGATTGCAATGTGCCAGAGGGTTTTCCCTGAGATATTGAAGCAAATGATGAGCAAGAGGCCAAGTGATGAGATGGGAGGAGGTCTTGGCAAGTCACATACCTTAAGTGGTAAACAGTCGCAAAATAGTGTTTCAAAACAACAGTCACAAGAGATTGCTGCAAAACAAAACTTGAGCTCAACAAATCACGTGTTGACAAAAAGAGAAAAGATGGATAATGGTTCTGCTAGGGATCGGTTCAAGCTTCGTGGCAACATTGAAACCCTACTTGGTGATGTTGAACAGGGCAATCATTACTTTGGGAAGAATCCAACAGCAGGGGATGCACCCAAATATGCACTTTCCCAAGACTTTAAACAACACGGCATGCAATCTCCCACCTTCGTTCATCAAAATATTTCTGATTTGTTTAGGACAAATGATCACCCTTTTCTGAAAAAGATTACAATGGATGATTTAAACTCCTTGATGTCTGACTATGACAGTCAATCAGACACCTTTGGAATGCCTTTTCTGCCGTTACCTGAAGATAGTATGAAATGTGAAGGGATGGTTTTAATCGCCTCTTTGCTTTGCTCCTGCATACGTAATGTTAAGTTACCTCATTTGAGGAGAGGGGCTATACTTTTGCTGAAAACCTCTTCATTATACATAGATGACGAAGATCGCTTGCAGCGAGTACTTCCATATGTAATTGCAATGCTTTCTGACCCAGCGGCAATTGTGCGGTGTGCTGCCCTTGAGACTTTGTGTGACATTCTACCCTTAGTTCGGGATTTTCCTCCAAGTGATGCAAAATTTTTTCCAGAGTATATTCTTCCAATGCTTTCCATGCTTCCTGATGATCCAGAGGAAAGTGTGAGAATTTGTCATGCAAGCAATATAGCTAAGCTGGCTCTGACAGCTTATGGATTCTTGATTCATTCAATTAGGCTGAGTGAGGCTGGGGTTCTTAATGAATTGAATTTGCCAACAAATTCATTAGCATCATCTGGTGAGTCATCTGGGCGATCTCAGAGGTTAAATAGTGACGCACAGCTAGGCCAATTAAGGAAGTCCATTGCTGAGGTAGTTCAGGAACTTGTAATGGGTCAAAAGCAAACTCCAAACATTAGAAGAGCACTCCTTCAGGACATTGGCAACTTATGCTGCTTTTTTGGCCAGAGACAGAGTAATGATTTTTTGTTGCCCATACTCCCAGCTTTTTTGAATGATAGAGATGAGCAGCTTAGGGCAGTGTTCTACGGGAAAATTGTGCTTGTCTGCTTCTTTGTTGGTCAACGAAGTGTGGAGGAATATCTTTTACCTTATATCGAGCAGGCTTTAGGCGATGCAATAGAGGCTGTTATTGTCAATGCACTGGATTGTTTGGTTGTTCTTTGCAAAAGTGGTTTCTTACGGAAAAGAATATTGCTTGAAATGATAGAGCGTTCCTTTCCATTGCTATGTTTTCCTAGTCAATGGGTAAGGAGGTTGATTATCACTTTCCTTGCATCTAGCAGTGAGTGCTTGGGTGCTGTAGATTCTTATGTTTTCCTTGCTCCAGTTATACAGCTCTTCCTACGTCGACAACCTGCATCTCTGGACTCCGAAAAGGTTCTTCTTTCTTGTTTAAAACCACCTGTCTCAAGGGAAGTATTTTATGAAGTCCTAGAAAATACTAGGAGTTCAGACATGTTGGAGAGACAGAGAAAAATATGGTACAATTCATCAGCGCAATCGAAACAATGGGAATTTTCTGAGTTACTCAAGAGAGGGGCTGGGGAATTAGATTCAATGAAGTATTGGCCTGAGAAACAACAGTCTATTGGAGGTCATAAACCCATTGATAGTGCATTGCAGCAATCTGGGCTAACAGAAGTTGATGATGATGATACCAAGCTGATATTTCTGGGAGGTCATACACGAAATGCTTCTAGCGTAATTGACACACATGATCCATTATGCTCTGAGAAGCTACAGTTTTCAGGTTTGACATCTCCACAGCTCAATGGTTTAAACAGTTTCATGTGTGATAAGTCTTCAGAAGGTATACCTTTGTACTCTTTTAGCATGGACAAGAGAGCTATGGTAGCTCCTCCAGCAGCTTCTGATACTCCTTTGCCTTGGATGGATCCAGTTAGTAAATCATTTAGCATGGCTAGTGTTAGATTATCCGATAGAGTTAGAGTCCTTATGTAAATAGTAGTTTAAATTAAAGTTTAAAGATAGAGTTAGAGTCCTCATGTAAATAGTAGTTTAAATTAAAGTTTACTTCCTAAAAGATAGAGTTACATGTCTTGTGTACTTAGGACTCCTAATTGTAACTAAAGTCCAATACTTGAGTCTATAAATTCACTGTAAATGGATGTAATTTTTTGGAAAAATATTCAATAACAGAAAATCAATTCTGTTTTCTTCTTCTTTTCTGTAGAAACTTAAATTCTGCTTTATTTTTATGCGTTAATTAGTTTTTCCTAAAGCTAGAAAATTGCTTTTCTACATGGTATCAGTCTAACATCGATCCTAGTTAGAATTCTTAATGGGATCCCCTTCGACAACCTTTGAGATGCTATCCATAGCAGAGCAGCTCTTTGGATTGGAGTTTTTTCCGAAATTTCAGTGTTCGACAAAGAACTCTGTGAAGCGATTTAGCCCTCGTGGAGGATACAAGCATACATAATACTTGTTCTCCTCTCGCACTTTTTCTACCAAAGGTGCATCAGCATGGATCATCGACTGGAGCATCCGATCACATGACCGTAACAGGAATTATTCCTTAGTTTTTCGATTCATCTTCTACAAGTTCTATTAAAATAGCCGATGGCTCTTTCTCTCCTATCAAAGGAAGTGGCCCATCCTCATTAACGATAATTTGTTGCTTGAAGATGTTTTGTTTGTGCCTAATCTCGCCTGCAATCTCATCTCTCATAGTAAACTCTCCAAGAATTTGAAGTGTTCATTACAGTTTCATCAATCTGGTTGTTTTTTGCAGCAATGAATTCGAGGAAGATGCTTGGCAATCGCTAGCTTGCAAAATGGTCTTTATGTCCTCGAAATCAACCATCTACCCTACCAAATACTTCTTGCTCTTTGACTTCTTTAGGGCAAATTGATAATATAATGTTATGGCATTTTAGGTTATGGCATCCTAATTTTCATTATCTTGCTAAATTATTCCCTGAATTATTTGTTAATAGAAAACCAAGTTCTTTTAAATGCCATATATGTCCTCTCGCTAAATGGACAAAAGCATCCTATTTATCATCTTCCTACAAACCTTCCCAACCTTTTTCATTAATTCTTAGTGATGTTTGGGGTCCTTCTCGAGTGAAGAATGTAACTGGTAGTAGGTGGTTTGTCACTTTTATTGATGATCATAGTAGAACAACTTGGGCATATTTGTTAAGGGATAAATCAAGTAGCCTCTGTTTTTGAGAAATTTTACAATATGGTTGAAACCCAATTTGAAGTAAAATTCAGATCTTCAAATCGATAATGGGAGTGAATATTTTACCAAGTCCTTGGGGGAATTTTTAACAAAAAAGGGATTGTTCAACTTAGCACTTGTGTGGATACACCACAACAAAAAAATGGGTTGCGAAAGGAAAAATAGGCATTTGTTGGAGGTAACTAGGTCTTTGATGTTCACTAGTAATATTCCTAAGTATTTGTGGGGTGAGGCTTTGTTAATCGCAACCTATCTCATTAATCGAATGCCCAAAGAAGGTTTTGCAATACTGAACACACTAGAGCTGTTTTTTTTGGAGAGTTACCCCAATTTTAAACCTTTGTCCTCTATTCTCCCTTTCAAAGTTTTTGGTTGCACTGTGTTTGTGAAAGATTATGTTCCCTCTAGGTCAAAACTTGACCCCAGATCCTTGAAGTGTGTTTTGGTCGGGTATTCTTCACTTAAGAAGGGCTACAAATGTTATCATCCTCCTTCTCAGAAATTTTTTACTTCCTTGGATCTCACCTTTTTTTAACAGGAACCTTATTTCCCCTGCGACTGCAAATCGGGGAGAATTGTGATGTTTTTCACCCTTCTACCAATCAGTTTATCCTTCTTTACCTTGAGTTATTACCTACTAATAATCCTTTGTTATTTGAACCCCATACTCCTTTAAACCCTTCTACTTCTTCACCTATTATTACACCTACAGCTTCCCATCCTTCACCTATTGTTACTACTCCTCAAAATTCACCCAAACCTTCCTCACAAACCCCTCACCTCCTAAGCAATTGAAAGTTTATACCAGAAAAAAAAACTATTCCAGAAACTGTTTTGCAATTTGACACTTGCCGAGAATTGGACTTGAATTCATTGCCAATAAAAAATGATGAAGGTAATGTTCTAGCCGAGATTCCTCTCATTTACTTGAATTTGATTATTTGCCTATTGCTAAAAGGAAAGGGGTAAGACAATGTACAAAACACCCCATTCAGAGGTATGTTGCTTATGGTAATCTAATGCCATCATTTAAGGCTTTTACACTTGCTTAGATAAAGAACATGATACCTAACACTATTGAGGAGGCTCTAAAAGATTCTAAGTGGAGAAGGGTTGTTAAAGAGGAGATTGAAGCACTTGAAAAGAATGATACTTGGACCATTACAGATCTTCCACAAGGCAAGAAACCAATCGGATGCAAATGGGTGTTCGCCATAAAATACAACTCGATGGCGATATACAGAGGTATAAAGCAAGGTTGGTGGCCAAGGGTTTTACTCAAACCTATGGAATTGATTATAATGAGACCTTTGCTCCTGTAGCTAAACTAAATACAGATTAGAGTTCTCTTAAGCTTGGCTGTAAACAAGGACTGAAGCTTCATCAACTTGACATTAAGAATGCCTTTCTTAATGGAAAATTGGAAGAAGAAGTGTACATGAGAGTGCCTTCGGGCTTGAAGTCGATAAAGGAGATCAAAAAGTTTGCAGACTTAATAAATCCATCTATGGTTTGAAGCAAATCACCTAGAGCCTGGTTTGACAGATTCACCAAGGTGATTTTAGAAAATGGATACAAACAATCCTTGGCGATCACACTCTCTTCATTAAGGTAACCTCTAGCAATAAAAGGGTTATTTTAATAGTATATGTGGATGACATTATTCGACAGTGATGATGATGAAGAGATAAGTCACTTGAAAGGGTTGTTAAATACACACGTTTGAAAACAAAGACCTAGGAAAGCTCGGATACTTTCTAGGCATGGAGGTTGCTAGGTCGAGCAAAGGTCTAGTGATAAACCGGAGAAAATATGTTCTTGATCTACTTAATGAAGCGAATGTTGGGATGCAAACCAATTGATACTCCCATGGAAGCAGGCTTAAAATTCAATAGAGAGGACACAAGCCCTAAAGCCGATAAGGGTAAATTTCAGAGGTTAGTGGGAAAATTGATTTATTTGTCATTAACTGACTGGACATTGCTTTTCCAGTTAATATTATCACAACACATGATCGATCCAAGGGCGAATCACATGGAAGCTCGCAATTAGAATTTTGAGATACTTGAAAGGGACACGGGGTATGGATTGCTATTTAAAAAGACTCAAGAAAGGACTGTTCAAATTTATTCGATTCAAGTTGGGCAAACGAATCGACAGAAAAGAAGATCAACTAGTGGTTACTTGCTCCTTTGTTTGGGGAAATCTAGTGACTGGAGGAGTAAGAAAGAAACAAACATTGTATCTAGAAGCGATCTTGAAAGCGAGAATATAGGGCTTTAGCATTGGGAATGTGTGAAGGAATTTGGTTGTTAAAGCTATTGAAGGAGCTAAATGTGAACCAAGATGAGAAGTTTGAGATTTTTGTGATAATCACTCCACCATACAAATTGCTCGAAATCCAGTCCACCATGATAGGACTAAACATGTGGAGATTGACAGGCATTTTATCTCAGAAAAGATTACTAGTGGGACAGCTTCTTTATCTTATGTTCCTACAGAAGAACAAGTGGCAGATGTACTTACAAAAGCACTACCAAAAGCTTCTTTCGACAAGTTTCTATTCAAGTTGGATTATACAATGTATATTCTCCAACTTGAGGGGGAGTGTTAGATTATCCGATAGAGTTAGAGTCCTCATGTAAATAGTAGTTTAAATTAAAGTTTACTTCCTAAAAGATAGAGTTAGATGTCTTGTGTACTTAGGACTCCTAATTGTAACTAAAGTTCAATACTTGAGTCTATAAATTCACTGTAAAGGGATGTAATTTTTTGGAAAAATATTCAATAACAGAAAATCAATTTTGTTTTCTTCTTCTTTTCTGCAGAAACTTAAATTCTGCTTTATTTTTATGCGTTAATTAGTTTTTCCTAAAGCTAGAAAATTGCTTTTCTACAGCTAGTTCAGTTCCAGCACCTAAGCTTGTTTCAGGCTCCTTTGGTCTCACTGGTGGTTCTAAACAGTTCTACAGAGTTGTGCATGAACCAGAAAGTCGTGAAAATGATCAAATAGCCTATGTTAATAGTAAATTTCAAGACATGGCTTTATCTGGTACAGTGAAAGGAACTTCTGTTCCGATGGAAGGTGCTTCTGCTTCAACTGATTTTACAGGACTACCCTCCTTTTCTTGGTCTTCATCAGTTCCAGATTCAGGTTGGAGGCCCCATGGGGTGTTGGTTGCACACCTGCAGGAGCACCAATCTGCTGTCAATGATATTGCAGTTTCGAATGATCACAGTTTCTTTGTGAGTGCATCTGATGATTCCACTGTCAAAGTGTGGGATTCAAGAAAGTTGGAGAAGGATATATCATTTAGGTCAAGGCTAACTTATCACTTGGAAGGAAGCCGAGCACTATGCACTGCAATGCTCCGAAATTCTGCTCAAGTTGTTGTTGGAGCTTGCGATGGGACAATACATATGTTTTCTGTTGATCACATCTCTAGAGGTCTTGGAAATGTTGTTGAAAAGTATTCGGGTATCGCTGATATAAAAAAGAAGGATGTGAAGGAAGGTGCAATACTTACCCTTTTGAACTACCCCGTGGATAACTGTGGCATTCAGGCGTTTATGTACAGCACGCAAAATTGTGGTATTCATCTTTGGGATACAAGATCAAATTCAAATGCATGGACATTGAAGGCAGTTCCAGAGGAAGGCTATATATCGTGTCTGGTAGCAGGCCCTTGCGGGAACTGGTTTGTTTCAGGGTCTTCAAGGGGTGTGCTTACCCTTTGGGATTTGAGGTTCCGTATTCCTGTGAACTCATGGCAGTATTCTCTTGTATGCCCTGTGGAAAAGATGTGTCTCTTTGTTCCTCCTTCCAGTGTCTCAGTTTCTACAACTGCGAGGCCGCTTATTTATGTGGCTGCTGGCTGCAATGAAGTCTCACTTTGGAATGCAGAGAATGGGAGCTGCCACCAGGTAAAGAGGCAATTGCTTTTATTAATCATACTTGGTGTATGCATGATTGAAATAAAAGGATTTTGGTATTTGGAACAATAATTAGAATTTTTTTTTAATAGCCTTGTGTTAAAATTGTTCTTGGTAAAAAAAGGGAAGAAAATGATTTTATCATGCTCGATAGGATAGAAAAGTGAGGGTCCTTCCAAATTTCATTAGGAGAGAAAATGGAAGAGATGTTCTAGTTATATATTTTGAAAATTTTCATTAGAGATTATATACAATGGAAACTGATTAAGGGATATTAAAAAGCCTGGATTTGGCTCTCTATAATGAGAACTGTTATCGTTCATTTGCGAATTTGCGATTGAATTTTTCTCCTTCCAACTTTTATCTCCAGGTATTTAGGGCTGCAAATTATGACACCGATGCAGAAATGTCTGATTTACCATGGGCCTTGGCAAAGCCATCCAGTAAAACAAGCTCTAAATCTGATCCAAGGAGGAATGCAAATCCAAAGTATCGAGTGGATGAACTAAATGAACCACCACCTCGTCTTCCGGGTATCCGTGCGTTACTTCCTTTACCTGGTGGTGATCTGTTGACTGGGGGAACTGACTTAAAGATACGCCGCTGGGACCATTGCAGGTTTATTTCAAATTCATTTTCTACCCCCGTTCAGTGATCTTATGGAAATTTGATGCATTATTTACGCTGTTTTCATTGCAGCCCTGATAGAAGTTACTGTATCAGTGGTCCAAAATTTAAGGGAGTTGGAAATGATGATTTCTATGAAGCAAGATCAAGTTTTGGGGCACAAGTTGTACAGGTATCTTTTAATGATAGATTTACATAAAACTTCATTATTGTGTTTTACCTTTTAGAATTTTATTGGATTACTATGTATTTGGTTCACACATCTTCTATCATGGTTTTTTTGTGCAAATTCTCTCCACTACCTTTTCACTAGAACGCAAGCGTGCCTTATGGAACTATTGCTTTAGGGTCTCCTGCTTTTTAATTTTGAAGTTTTTTTCCTTGGGTAAACAGGAGACTAAGAGACGACCTCTAACCACAAAGTTGACAGCAAAAGCAGTTCTTGCTGCTGCTGCTACTGATTCTGCTGGATGCCACCATGATTCCATCCTCTCTTTGGCTTCTGTGAAATTGAACCAGAGACTCTTGCTATCAAGCAGTAGAGATGGGGCTATTAAGGTTTGGAAGTGAATAACCCAAAAGCTTTGGTGCTTTAATATACATATTTAGTTACAGAAGTAGTAAAATTGTACATGGTGAAATTGAACATGATATACATTCAGATTCAGATCTTAAATTCTGCAGCCTAACCACTTACCTCCTTTGGTTTGTAGTTTTGTACAGTTCCTACGTGTAGGTTTGTGGGATTTTTCTTAATTATTATTAATACAATGCCTTATTTATCAATGAAAAAGAGAAAATACCATGATTATTATTGTTTAACAGAAAAGAACTTGTATCTCCGTACATTTTCCTTGCATTTATGTGCAAAGCTCTGTAAAGAGCTTAACTGGTTGGAGTCAGAACAACGGTCTTGTTATTAGCTGTTTTTAAATTTTTGTTTAGTTGCTGTTAATTTCTGTTTAAGTGATACAGTGAGTTTTGGCCTGTTGGTCATGCGATGTCGTTCGCTGGATGTAGGGCTTTATAGCCTAAACTTTATTTCTTTTCAGAGTTATCGAAATGAATAGCCGTTATCTTCTTCTCTAAATTCTTTGTCTGAAAGTCTCCCTTTGCTCTTCTTAGCTTCTCAATCCCCAGTCAATTCTTCTTCTTAAATTGACTCGTTACAAGTTCATTGATATTAAATCTGAACTCTTTTGATCTCCAATCTCCATTTTCTTTTGCATTAGTTCAATTTGTTTGTAGTTGATAAATTAATGTTCTCTTGATATGCTCTGATTGACAGCATTATGGTGGCAAACAATGAGATATCTTCCATAATCACGCATGCATTCTTTTGCCATTCCTTTCTATTTTTGCCATTACTTACCAGCTCTGCTATCTGTAAAGGATCTTGGACTGAAATGAGGATATTGAGATTTTGGGATAACCAGGAAAATGAAATCAGAAAAGTATGAATGAGAATGGAGGTAGAACTAATAGAAGAAAATACAATGTTATTTGAGATGGTTTAGTCATGTTCTGTCTTATAAATGTGTTAGATTTGCAGAACTTAATGTAACAAGCACAGATAGATAGACACAAGCAATGCATTTATGATGGTTTCGTTGATTTTTGCATTTACTGGTATGTTTGCCTTTATCACTGCGAATGCTGTTCTTATTTTTTGGTTCCCTGCGTGAATCATGTGATGTTAGTACCAGTTTCTCATTAATTTTATTTTCCCCAGAAGACAAGGCTCGATACTGATTGATTTTATTTTCGCAACAAATTCTAAATTTTCTAGAATCTAGAGCAATTCTTGCTAGTTCTCCTTTGAGGATTAGGGAGGCATGCCTAGCACTGTAGAAACTTTAAAAGGGCAAACTTGATGTTGCATCAAATAGCCTGACTCTGCTGTTTTCAGATTCTTTGCATTTCCAATTGCATCACCTACCCCTGGCCTTTTTAGAGGGATGTAAATCTATAATCATTCTGCCTTGAGGGTGCAAGATATTTGCACGTTATAATAGTGAACAAAAATCTTGGTACAATAAAATTAACTTGTTTGGGTGAATGCAGTTAAGGAAACCTTCTTTCACAGTTCATGTTAATTGTCCATTGAAGACTAGGGAGGCATGCCTGACAGCTCCGGACTTCTGATATTGGACCTAAGGTTACTAATAAAGCTTTAATTCTAGCCCTAGATTTGAACTTTAAAGATATCTTATAATCATATTGCTAGCCATCCATCCAATTCTAATAATTAATAAATGAGACTAAAAATAAGAAAATAACATAATAGTAGTGGTTTACTAATTATGCTGGTTAACATACATTGAATAACATGCTGATTATCGTTCTGAACAATTGCTTTTATTAAGAATTAAACATAGAAAAACTCTGTTCTATCATATGTTTGCATCTACTTTTCTAATGGTTGCAAAATTCTGGGGGCTCAAAGTGGCACCGAAGGCATCAGAAAAGACTTGAAGTATCTTGCACTGAGATTTATTTTTCAGAGAAGGTAAGGGCACCTGGACAAGTTAGAAAGACACACACACACACAGAAATTTGAGATTTGAAATTTATTCAGCTCTTGAGAAGTGGTTAAATTTGTGTTTGACTTCTATTCTGAGGCAGACAAAAATATAGTATCATGCGCATGTATGAATGCCTCAGCCTCTAGTCTAGGTTGGATTAATGTGTAATGAACAGCATGCGTTTGTTTACATGGATTTTGAGAATATTGGCAATCCTTTCAGGTTCTACTGTCTTTATCGGAGTACTGGTTGTTCTATTATCTTATGTCATAACCCTTATGGTATTGTCTTTTATCGACCTGTTGCGAGTAGAATGAATAATTTCTTTCAGTGCAGTGAATGGAGAATGCCTACTTGGTTTGCAAGGTTTGGTATTTATTGTTCATCTAGTTGCGTTGCGTTGGTTAACATATCAGAAACTTTCTGCTATTTATTTTTCATCTTCACAGGTTATGTGCAGGATAATCTGTATGTTTACTTTGACTTAGACATGTAAATTATAGGTTAGCTAGTTTCGTTATCCTTACCATACCATAGAAGGATCGCCAATCCATTTGCGCCTATAATCTGTTTATATATCGCCTTCTTCACAATGTCTCTATATAATCTGTCTATTTATCGTCTTACCCATAGTTCACATAAACCACTTCTGGTGACTGAACCTGACTTGGCGGTGGTTGTTTTAAACGTTTCTTTGTTGACGGAAACTTATTGCCTAATTTTGTGACTTTGTAGTAGGTTCAGCTGCTTTTGGAATAATAGGTTAAGGATGGAGAAGGAAACAAAGGCTTCTGAAAATCAGAAAGGGGAGAAATTATATCAGTCCTCCTAGCTACGTACTCCTATGGTCTCAATCAATAAAAATTATTTATTTATTAATTTTTTTATTTCATCGTTTTATCAAGTGAATATTCACCTAGGATATAATTTTTCCAGAAAGGGGTTTAAATGAATTTGAATTAATAAAAAAGTTTGGGTTACCAGCATTCGACGTTCTCTTTCCATTTTAAGGGTTTTTAAGAGTTATATTTTGATATATCATGTATAAAAAAAATTACACATTCTTCTTGATTTAAACTATAAAATCCAAATCTTTAATCCTAAAAAACTAAACTCTAAAGTTTAAACCTTAAATTCTAAATTTAAATCCTTAAATTTATTTATTTGGTTAATTCAATAAGAGGTGACATCCAATTATTTAAAACTTCATTCTTAAACATTTGCAAACTTTTGGTCTATTCTTTCCCTATAATCTGTACTGTGAAACATCCTTTAAATAAGAAAATGTCATTATCATTTGATTGGGAATCAGGTAAATACGGCCTCAAAATAATGGAATTGTGCTAAAGATTTCTACTAATGGCCTGATGGGAATAGGATTTAGGGGATCAATAGCACAAAAGGCCAAACCCTAGTCCTTTTTTTTCTCACATTAAAGGTCTTTTAGAAGAGCTACACTACTGTCCTAGCGAGTGCTCTTATGTGTAATGTTGTTTTGAGAAATCATTTTCAAGTTGAAAGTAAGGCGTAGGGCAGCTGGCTACGGTTTATTTTTCAGGCCAAGCTCCTCAGTAAAAAGATTTTTATGCTTTTGCAGACTTTTCATAAAGAAAAAAAAATTCCGGCAGTGAACTGAGTGTGCCATCGCCACGCTCTGCCCCACAGCATTTGCAAGTGTCTTAATCCATTAAATTAACTTAATCTCTCCCATCTTTGGGACACGGTTTCCGAAATTTAGTAAAATAATAAAACCCATGAAACTGCCAAAAACAAAAATTTGAAATGATGTAATAATCAAAATGGATGGATGGTGCACAGCAAAAGCCAAGCGGTGAAAAACAAAATGGGTTGTCTCTCTATCTTTGTCTCCTAAATTCACTCATGTGTCAAATCAATTACTAATCATTCTTATCTTGAGAATCTAAAACTCCTCCTCCTCCAATCACAATTTACTTGTATTCTTTTATTCTTCAATATATTTTTCTTCATTAATTGAATTTGAATGTATTAACCGTACTTGTAACTATATTTTATCATTTCTATAAAAATATAATTTCAATTATTATTAATACATTCGTATAATATAGCAATAATTATAAAATATAATTTACAAATAAATTAATAGGTTAATATTTAATATACTGTTGGTGAATTTTTTTTTAAAGGAGTCTTCAAATGTTGCCACACCCACATGTTATTTTAGAGACAGCAAAGCCTACCCATTAAAAATCAAACTCTGAATTATAAATTATAAACTTTAAATCCTATCACAATTTTAAAAGGCTAATTTTAAACATTAAACGCTTAGCTCTAAACCTTAAATTTGTAGCTCTAAACTCTAAAAATATATCATCCGTGAAAAACTTCATTTTCCATCGTCAGTATTTCAAATCATTACCCTAAATTAATAATATAAATATATTCGAATAGACTTCAAAAATAAAACTAAACTATAATAAAATTTCAACTAATAGTCTCTCTATATATAAATTTACATGTAATTAATCTCTTTTTTTTAGAGAAATGTATAATGAACTTAAAACATACATCCTAAAATGTCAATATTTAAATATTTATTAATTCAATATACAAAAATATTAAGTGGACTGATATTTTTTATACTTAAATTCATTGATTTTCAAACCAATTTAATCAAACATGCACATTTTCGAATTTTTTAAGTCGTTTGAAAAAAAACATTTTAACTAGATTGACTCAGTGAGTACAATTATTGTTGTGATTATTACTAATAAATACAAATCCAGTGTAGATAAAAAAAATTAAATGCATTGATTGAAGTACTTTCTCATTTAATTATCTTTAGTACTATATTACCGGACTAGTTGAACTTTTCTTTTGGTCAAAGAGTAATTGTGAACTTTGAAGACCAATAAAAATAAGTGCAAGTAAAGTAAATGCAAAATCATTGTATTTTGAAAATAAAAACATTTTAAGAAAGGAAAATGCAATAAATTGAGGTTTTGGAAACTTGGAGAATGGAGTTCTTGTCCTCAACTTATAATTTTTTATCTGAATATAATCTGATTATTATGTTTTTTTATAATTAATTTTCATTGTAGTTTTTATATTATATTTACTTATATTTTTCATGATTTCTCAGGGCTTTGTCATGACTAATCAGAACCGACTCGCATCTCACACTTGATTTTAGTGATTGAGTCTTTCAACGATTTTTTTTTGCATACACAATGTCTCAAAATTAAAACCTACTTAAGCAATACCAATTTGCTTACCATAGTATCATGATGATGTTACGTGTACTTTTAATTGTGATTAACTTAGAAATAAATATAAATTCAGACTTTTGATTTTTTTTTCATAACTTTCAAACTGGGATAAAAATTCTTTACTTCTTTTCGATGTCCCTTTTTATGCTTCAACACTAAAAAAAAATAAATTTTAAATCTTAACCCTAAATTCTAAATCTTAAACCCTACACCCTACCCCAACTTCCTTAAACTCTAACTTTAAATTCTAAACATAATTTTTAGTATAGGGTATAAATAGGGGCACCAAATAAAGATAGATAATTTATATTTTTTGAACTGGAATCAATGACAATGCCATTGTTTATTCCACATTCATTGCATTCAAGAAAATAAATACCCTTACATCAAATCAATCAGAGCTGTAATTCTGTCCCCCTTATTCTTCAGGGTCCCCATCAAAGTTTGAACTTCAATTTATCATTTCATTTCCTGCAAATGCAATCATCAGTTTAATCTATCAAAATCGACGCCACGTTAAGTTCTTTACAAAAGAGTTGAGAAAAATTTCTGAATAGCTCAAACTTCACACTTGGGATTTCATTTCATTTCATTGACAAGAAAGAACGGAGATTCCTTCACATTGACATCCTGAATTACATCATATAAAATTCTACACATGATTTTTATCTTGTTTTTCCCCCTCAAATCACCACCTTCTGATCAGCAAAGGGTTCCTCTCAGAATCTCGTCCAGATTCTAAGGACCGATCAAGCTTCCCCATCACTGCATTCTTGAAACTAATTGTTTCCTGAGCTCGCGAGCACGATCTCTGCATCTTAACCCCACTTAAACTGCACCTGGATTCCATCATTTCAGTGAGTGAAAGCCGTTTCTTTGGCCCTGGATCCGGTCTTTGCTTCGGAGCACTATGAGACCTCAATTTCGCCTTGAAAGATTGCGTGTTCGCCATGTAATTCGGAGAATCCCCGCCGTGTCGGAAAAAGTTGTTGCCGCACACACTCTTGGCCGGTGTGACCGGGGCATTATTCATACAAGGATTGGTAATCCGAGGCGTGCTGTGTGCAGTAGAGAACCTGCATTCATCTCCGGTTAATCCCCAATCGGTGTCGGGAAAATGGTGGCTATCAGGTATCGATAAACGGGCCGGAAACCGAGTCGGAAGCGAAGAAGGCGTTTGGTAAGGAGGATCATCAGTGAAATCCGATAAATAAGTGTTGGTTCTCCGAGATCTTGATTTAGGCCTGCCCGTATCGACGTCCACGGTTTTGGGACTTTCATCGACGTTAATTGCGGTGTCGAGCGAAGCTGACAGTCTTCTACTATGGATCGAAACTGTGTGTTCACTTACAGTATCATCAAATCTCTCCTGCAAGATGGTTGTTTTTCAAAATTAAGAAGAAAAAAAACTTTAGAAATTAAAGTAGAAAAATATCAAATTAAAAGGAATGTTTAGTGTTTACCATGGATTTTCGTGCTCGGATGTCAAATCTAATGGCGTCGTTGTTGTTGATTCCACGAGCTTTCTGGGATTTAACGGTAGCTTGTGCTCTCATCAATGCCTGCATGCTATGTAGAGTAGCTGAAGCTTCTTTCCTCACTAAATATCCTCTAACGAGTGCCTGTATTTTCACTAATCCTTTCAAAGCTCGTAGTGCTTTTCGAGCCTGTTTTGAATCCAAAAATCCAAAATTTTAAATCAAAGTTTTTGTTTAAATTAATTAAGAAAGTATTTTGATTTTTGGTTTCTACTTACCAGATAACCTCTGAAAACTGTTTGAATCTTGACGGCAGCCCACCTCTCGTGTACACCGCCGAACATGGTGCCTCTACCGTGACTTGTCAGCCTCACCACCGCCACCGCGGCCTGTGCAGCGGCTACTGCTGCATCTGCGGCGGCTGCAGTGGCGGCGGCCACCGCAATTGCGTGCTTGTTCTGCTCCTTCTCTGTTTCGTTATAGCAGGATCTTAGCCATGCGACCTTAGCCGGTGATATTGTTGTGGAGCTGATTGAATCTCGCCCTGAATGTCTAACGCTACACTTTCTCTTGTCTTTCCCTTCACTGGGATTGTCTTTGCTGTTCTTTATCCCAAACAAGCTCTTCAGCCACCTTGAAGCCCTCCCCATTGCTTTTCCTCCACCAACTGTAACTTGGAGAGTAAGATTGTAAAAGAGGGTTTTAATTTAAAAGTGAAATCTCAAAATACCCCATTTTATATAAAAGCTGATAAAGCTCACAATCAAAACATCTTTCTTCGTGTTGCAAAAAGTGGTGAATACTATTTAACTATAATTTATCTATCATCAGGATCTAATACACGAATCGATTCTACACTTTTTTTTAAATAATTTTAACCCAACATATTTTATTTACAATTTTAAAATTGGAACATTTGACGTTATTTAAAAATTTAATATTTCACTTCGTTAGACCAATTTTTAATTAATTAATTAATTAATTTTTTAAAAAAGAAAAATGATAGATCAAATTCAAAATTAGAATACAATAAAATATAAAAAGTACTTCGGTTCATTTATACTGTGAGTATGATAAAACCAAACTATAATATTTTAAAATTTCAACGTAACGTCAATGTTTGAGGAAAAAAACAAAGAGAAGTGGGGGGTTTGATTATTTTGATGAAGAAGAAGTGTGTTTGAAATTCAAAATGTTCATTAGAAAGGGAATAAAAAAAAGGGACTGGTGGGCTCGTGAGAAACAATATTTAGGCATGTAATCGAACCGAACGAATATAAATAAGGTTGTGTTCATATTCGTTCGTTTAATTTTAACAGAACAAATGAGCGAACACGAACATAAACGAACACAAAATTTATTGTTCGTGTTCGTTCATTAAGGAACGTAGCTTGTTCGTGTTCGTTCATGTTCGTTCGTTAAAATGATCAACGAACATAAACGAACGCAAATGAACATAAACGAACACAAACGAACATATACAATGTGTTAAATATTTAATGTTTTGGGTTAGTTCGATTAATTCAGTTAATTAACCGATTTTAAGCCGAATTAATCAAATATTAAAATTTGAAAAAACTCTTAATCATTAGTCGAAACCTAAAATTATCTAATAGATTAACCAATTTTGTTTTGGTTCGGTTAGTTAGTTCAGTTTAACCGAACAATGAACACCCTTAGACATATGTGAATAAATTTAAATGAACATAAACGAATGGGTTGCTGAACGTTCACGAACATAAATGAACAAACAAGCTCTTTATTTGTGTTCGTTTATTTAATTAAACGAATAAAAAATATTGTTCATATTCGTTCGTTTAATAAATAAACAAACTTCCCACCGAACGGTTCCTAAAGGTTCGGTCCGTTACAGCCCAAACAGCATTAGATGACAAAAGCATGGCGCTGAAAGACCCAGAGTGTCTTAAAAAGAAAGTATTATATTATTATTAAATAATATTGTCAATTGCGATTAATCAGAAGTTTAAAAGGGAGTTACAGATCGTAGTAAAGCCCCACAAACAGAAGCGTTAAAATACACAATATACATATATATTAAAAAACGAATATGTAACGGAAGTTTTGATACGATTGATAAAATATTCAAGATCGTTTTTTTTAATAAATTATATGTAATTTATTGAAATAAAATTTATCGATAAATTTTTTTATCGTAACAAAATTAATATATATTATATTTTGAATATTATTACGGCACATAAAATAAAACTATATAATAAAATGAGTATAAAAATGGTAAGGTTTTGAGAATCTCTATGTTGGGTTGGGTCTGTACTATTGGGCTATCGGCTCTAATGGCGTTAAGTGTAAAATTAGAGGATATTCTAAGAAATTGAGAAGTATAATTAGCGTTTATATTTTTCTTTTCTTTTTAAATATTTATATTTAATTAGAGGATTTTTTCTTTTTATTCATTTATATTTTTTCAGGAAAGAAAGAAATTTTGTATTTGTAGGAGACTTGTATTGAATATTCTATTTTAAATAGATGTATGTTGTCAAAGAACTAAAAAAAATAAATATATACTATCACGATTCACGAGTTCACAATAGATATTAAAAATAAATTGCTGAATGTATCGAGTATTTTTAAAGTTTGATTCATGTCATGTTTGAAGCCTTTAGTAGATGTCTGTCAAGTTATTGATGCGACATTAATCAATTAAGATAATGACGTCTTTGAGTGTCATTTTTGACAAAATTATTGGTTGTTGCAATACTACATTAGTTTTTGGTGCCAATTTGAAAAGTTTTTTAAATTCAGGTGTCAATTTTAAAATCCTTTCTAATTTTGTGTATTGATTTAAGAAAAAAAGATACCTGAGGGTGAAGCAGCTTCAAAAAGAAAGACGTCTTAGGGATTAGGGTACTAAAAGAAGGAAAGAATGGAAGAATTTCCCAGCTGTGCAACAATCAACCATCTCAAAATGTTACCCATCTAATCACCAATCTCTACGGCTGTGGTTGCAGCTGTCTTGAAGCCCAGAATACGAGTGAGTACAGCTAATCCTCTTTTCTAAACAGAGTAAAAAGCACACCACACAGATGAACCGATACATCACTGTTTCAATAAAAAAAGTACAACTTATTCTCAGCATCCTAACATTGAAAAAACAGAAAGCACAACTTTCTCTATATAGCTATATATTGTATGAATATCTTCTTCTTAATTCCTTCCCTCTGTGCCCACATACACAGCCATAGCTCTGCTCTACCCTCTTTTTGTTTTGGGTTTCGGAAAGATCATCATCTCTCATTCCCTCTGCCATCTCTGGATTTGCAGAACTCTTTTTCACTGTTCTTTGTGCTCTGCATTTTGAGAGAATTATAAACCAATTTGAATGATGAGTTCGATTCCATGTTTATTACTTGTGATGCGTCTTTGGAGTTATAAACAAATTTTTTTTGACGAATTCTAATATTAATCATACTTAAAGTAAAGAGGAAGCAGACATTCTAAGGGAAGAAAGATAATACTCTTACCAAGTCTAGAACTTATGATCTAAAAAAATGTAAAAGAATAATTATGAACAGTTTTACTTGGTTAACTAACCAAATGTGTTTGTTCTTATAAACAATATTCTATTTGTTTATTTGTCAGTTTAAGTATATAATTTGTTACCAAAAAGATTAGATTTTTACATGAGAAAAGTAATGTAATTTGGGGCTTAATTTTGTATATAAACCTTAATTTATATTCTTTACTTAATGCCATTGCCAGGACCTTTTTTTAATCTGGCCTGGATCAAATTCTGACTCCAGCTTAAAGGTGGTATATGATAAAGTTCATTGTACTGTTCAAGTACCTTTTAAACCACATCTCTCTGTCATTTCAAAATTATTGAAACTTTTATCTAGTAAATTCAATAATATAAATACTTACATATATTAAATTTTATAAAATAAAAATGTTTAAATCATTTTATTTGAATTATATATATCTTTGTACTTTGAGCTGTTTAATACGACAATGAAGAATTTGCCTCGTGTGGATGAATAACTTCAGAATTCTTGAGATATTGAAATTCTTTAATTGATCGAACAATCAAAAATATTTATTCGTTTCTTATTTTTATAATATTTTTTTTCGTAGGTAAGAAATGAAAGAATCCGAATGTTCTCAAACTTCAAATAACAATCTATAAATTGCTTGTGAAAATGATGGATCAATCAGTCCCTATACCAACCAGGCCAGACGCCATCTTTTTTCAGAGAAATAAACTGGAAAATGGGCTTAGCATAACATTAGCAGCTCGGCTCGAACTCACTGTGGTCCATGGAGGGAGCCAACCAAAAACCCAATGTCTATGTGATAGCAAACTCACCAGTCCAAGTTGGGTCATTTTGGTGGACTATATGAGGCCATCAACCTTAACCCATTTTTTCAAATTCTGATATTTGCCAATTTGTAACTTCGACAAACTGCACACCGAAGCAACAAAACTCAACAGTGCTTCAAACAACAGTTCACCAATAGATTCACCACGACCCGACCTTGCCGGATAATCCGCAACAGTATTCCCCTTCGTCCGATGTAATGTATCGACACCTCCCGAATTCGTTGCAGCAACAACTTGATCATACATACAAAGGCCCCTCAAATAATGATGGTCGCCCCACATCTCCAACAAGATGTCAAACACATACCTTTCACTAATTCAACTTAACTAGCTAGAGAGCATAAAACATGCATGCTCTAGATATCGCTAGCTGTATGATGCATTTGAATTAATAATATCCTCTCTCTTTTTCTCTAAATCCAAGTTGACAAAACACAAGCACATGCCTGCATGTTTTTTGTTTAATGAAAGTATGTAGCAGCTAATATATATTAAAGTGGACCCCTCCGCCATGCCGGCTATTCTCTAGAAACCTTGAAGCCAGTAGATTAGAGGAGGAAAGATTTGAGTTGATGGTGAAGGGGACATTTCAAGGCAAGTTGAGAAATAAAAGAAACAGGGGATAGTTGAACAAATCATGGGAAAACCCAACCCTACTGAATGCTGCAGCTGAGGAAGAATATTCAAAAGGTGGTGCCAGTTGTTGCTTACAAGGAGGACAAAAGGCTTTTGCCCTAAATATAGCCTAATGCTTGTTTCATGTGTGTCCTAAATATAGCATAGCAGGTACAGAAAAATTGAAAAGAAGGTGACACAACCATGATGGGGGTTGGTTTAGATAAGGGTAGGGGACAAAGAGAGAGATGTATGAAAATGAAGGGGGGGGGGGGAAATGGAAAATGGAGTGGTTGCCAAAAAGAGTAGCCATGTGAGAAGCATGATGGTCTAGAATGATGCTGTCTCACTTTCTAACACTTGAATCTTTTATCTTTACTAGAAAAAAGGCATGGCAACCATGACCCCTAGCCATCTGTGTGGTGGGACTTCACTATTTGAGTGGGTTGCTATATGTAAAAAATATCTACCTACACCAATTCTTGGTTTGCTGATCTAAAACACCAAGAGAAGCCTAGCTATATAGCTAGGTTGTTTTCAACTTGAAAATCAATTTGCCACATTTGTGAATGATTGCATACATGCCTCTGAACCTGCTTAAATGAGAAGTGTACGTGAACAGGAAAAGAGCTGGAATGACAGAAGGGTACATAATTCTTAACATTTGCTAAAAAAAGAGAGCCAGAGCCAGAGCCAGACAGACAGATAGGCATTTGGTGACTTTGAGAAAGGCCAGCCGGACACTGAAATTGAGAAATTTCTTTTACTTTTTCCACCATCTTTTTACAATGCTTTTGCACCAATCGAGATTCCAATCCCTGAAAGTTGTTCACTTTCCCGCTTACAGGATCTCATATGCCAATTTCTTAGCAGTCAAGCAATGAAAATCAACCGTAAGTCTTAGCTGTTTATTAAGCTGCAGATTTTGCTCATGTATCTGGTGCAGCAGCTAGCTAGTTGTTTTGGATAGAAAATTTGTGGTTTATGTTGAGGATCATCACACTTTTTCCACCATATGGAAATTGAAGATATTTTTTTGGGCCACCTAATTAAGCATAGGCTATGTTTCAGCTTACCACATGTATATGTTATAGATAGTTAAGGAACACAGTATGCACTTTATGTGTATATCTCCATGCAGACTGCAAGTATAAACGGCAGGATTCAGTTTTGAAGGTAGATATAGAAATAAAATATTTCGAGATATGCAAAAGATAATAATTTTAAGGATATCTCGCGTTATAGTGTATTTCCAAGATTCAACAAGCTCTGTTGTTATAAAATTAGGCTCAAAAATCAACAATAATTCAACATTTCTGTTTAATACTTTTATCAACACTTATTTAAATACAAATATTAAAATATGATGTCTGAATGGTCCATTCAAGTTTAGTATGTTGAAATAACATATCATTATATTTATATGATAACCTTAAGAAGTTTGACTTTCTAAAAAATATATGCATTATAAGACCAAATATAAAATATGGAGGGAATACTATATATGAATTATCATCCATGGCTGTTTCCATTAAATGTTTATTTCCAGCTCCTTCTAGAGAGTCACATGCATTCTAAAGGGATGAATTATTCAATTGAAATGATAAGATTGTTGTAACGTTGATATTAAATAACTCTTATAAAATATTAAATAACTCTTAAAACCGATTGTCTTTTTTTTAGTATCAGTTCTTTTACTTTTAGTCCTTTGAAAAAGTACACATATTGTGCATACAAACTGATCGAACCTCAGTGTCTCTTAGGGATAACAACGTTTTCTTTTTTACTGTGACCATTCAATAGGTTCAACCGATCGTTTCTTTTAAATTTAAATAATAACAAGAGGTGAGTAATAGATGATTGAAGAGTTAAATTTGGTGGTACCCATGTCTCCTTTCCCACTGCCTGGAAATCAATGTCCTGCCCTTTGTTGGGGGGTAATTATATATATATATATATATATATATATATATATATAAGATTTATTTTTACATGTGGAGAACGAAAGTTTCTGCTGCTCCACATTGTGATGGCAAGATTAAGCAAAGGAAAATGGAAGTGAGAAAAGAACAAAAGAGATGGGGCGTGATAGATGTGAAATTCTGAGGACTGAAACCCCCCCTCGTGCAATCTCTGCATCCAGAAATTAAAACGAGCAGCCCGCTTCAGCAACCAGACAACACTCTCTTTTGTTTTTTCACTTCCATTGGAATTGCTGTTTCTTTTCTCATGGACTCATCTGGGGGAAAACTCTCTCTAAATTATTTGCCTTTTTTCCCTATTGGAAAGGAAAGTTCAGTAAAGTGGCATTGCAAGTTGACCCCTTAACTGCAATCTATTTTGACATTTACTAATCACATGAGTTTGATTTGCTGATAATGATATATGTATATGTAAAATAATTGCATGGTTATGTGTATACATATCAACTATGGATAAGCTTTTGCTAGTAAAACAGTTTCTGATTTTGGAAACAAGGGGAATCAATGATGCTATTGTACTTCCACCAATATTTACTTTTTGCCAAGTTAAAATTTACTTATTACACAAACTGATTGTCCTTGATTTCACTAACAAAGATATAAGGGTTAAGATTCCACTCATACGAGTTTTATCCCCCTTTTTTCATCAAGAGTCCTTAGAAGAGGGTAAATAGATTGATGAGATAATCCCTTTTTCCGTAATTTTTTACTGTTAATTTTAGTCATTCAGTCACTCTTTTCTAGCGGCAAAAAAGTGGTAAAATAATCCTACTCCCAAGATTATATATATATATATATACTCGTTATTTAACACTTTGGGTTTTCTTTTAAGTTTGAGGGTTTTTTTATAACTTAATTTATTTAACTAATGGCCCAAAAGATAGTCAATAATTATTAATAAGTATCAAGTACAATGACAAATATATTGTACTCCTAATTCGTAAGGAAATAAATTATTGAGAGATAATTATAAAACGAACGTGAAATATATAAAAAAGTCAATGATAACATATCAATATAAATAATTTAGATAAAATATGTAATTCGAATCCGATTACACAGATAGATGGTATAAATATTGTAAGTAGGCAACTTTGTACAGATTGAGGAATCATTTTCTAATTACCTTGTAAAAACTCATTTTTTTTTGTAGCAATTATCTGCTCTCTTGAGTAATAACACATCGATTATTCAAAAAATAAATAATCTAAATAATAAAATTTTATCAATGGTAACATATAAATTTATACATTAAGATATAAAATATAATACCATACAATTCGTTTAGTGGAGCAAGAGCAGATTACTATATAGATTCTATCGCATCTAAGTTACAGATCAAAATTGAAAAAACAGTTTTCATATAATTATTAGACAACTAAATAACAATTATGTCGGTGAATAACCCAAAATATCAGGCGGGGCAAATGTCAAAATTGTATCTTTCAAGTGACAAGCAGATTACAATTGACTACTAATCGTATAGTAACCTCACCTTTTCGAAATAAATGCCTTTCCCCCTTTCTCCCACCCCACCTGCCCACCATTGAAACTTGACCAAACATAAATCCACACACACATTATAGATAACACTCATTTCTCCCAAACCAAGATAAGAGTCTAAAAAGGATAAGTTTACGATTGTAGTTAAGACTTTTTCCATAAAAACTCGAATCGATATATCGTATTAAAGTTATTAGCTGTTGAGATAGTGGACAAGAGATGATGTTAGCATAGGGTTTTGGAATCGAAACCCAATCCCTTTCTTTGTTTTGGTATGGTTTTTTAGGGCAAGACTTGGCATGTGTTCCTCTGCTCAACACAAAGGCCGAAGCCTCGTCTTTGTCTCAATCTTTGAGACATGCACTCTCTTTCAATACCTAAAGATGAACCCATGGATTGCTTTTTTACGTGGATGTTGTGTTAAACTACAAAAAGGAAATTATGTTTGAAAACAAAACATATTCTTCTTTTATCATTTTGACGCAGCTAAGTACCGTCACCTCCTCACAAAAATATATAGAAATGGTTCGCAAACTAAACAGATGAGAAAGTGAAAAACTTCATTTGAAAAAAAAAAAGTTACATATTAGTCCTCTAGTTTTTTTTTTTAGTATTGAATAAGGGTTAATTTAGGCGGACGAAGTCACCATAATGCAGATCAACGGCTGATGTTCGTCACCCTTATTATGATCACACTCATCGGGTAGCCTTGTATCTACACACGTCAGAATCTTGGCCCTCTTAGCTTGTAGGTCCCAGTCAGTGGATCCCACCACAAACAACATAAGCAGAGCGCAACACACCTGCGCCGAAAACAATCCCAGCCAGAGCCCGGCAAACCCGACTCCGAGATAGAACCCGAGCCCAACCGCTACGGGCATCCCCACCAGGTAGAACGCTCCGAGGTTCACATTGGCGGCGGTGGAAGGACGGGCACTCCCTCTCAGGACCCCACAGCCCACCGTTTGCGGGCAGTTCCCGAGCTCGCATAGCCCTAGGATGGGAAGGGCGATGGATGTCAGCCGTAGGATCTCGGGATCGGATGTGAACATCCGGCCCCATTTATCCCTCATCGCTGAAGCAAACGTCGAAGCTGATAGGCCCATCGCGGCGGACACGAGCACCGCCACCACAGCGGATAATCTCGCTTTATTAGGACGGCTCGCACCTAGTTCGTTTCCAACGCGGGTGGAAACCGCGAAACTCAGTGAAGAAGGGAAAACGTATATCAACGACGTCGTTTGGATCAATATCCCCATGGAAGCGACCGGCGCCTTTGGGTTCCCCAAAACCCCACACAAGACGATCATAATCTCATACCACCACCACTCCAAACAAACCGAAACGCAGCTCGGCGCGGCTAGCTTGAGCAGCGGCTTCCAACCTTTTAAACACTCCAAACTCGGCTTCTCCCACGTGGGTTCGTGGAGCCCTGAGGCCCAAATGTAAACAACCAAGGAGACGAGGACAAAGAAGTTAGAGATGGAAGCGGAGGCTGCAACGCCGGCGACACCGAAGTTGAAGCAGGAGACTAGTAAGAAGTTGATGGGTAAATGGCAGACGGTGGCGATGAGGGTTGCTAAAGTAAGCGGGAAGGTGATGCCTTGAGCGCGAAGGTAAATGCGGATTGGGTGAACGAAGGAGTTGGTGAAAAGGTCAGGGAGGGAGAAAAGTAAGTATCTCTGGCCGATGTGGGTGATATTAGGATCTTGATGAAAATAGATTAAAATGTTGAACATGTTTATCCAAAGGAAAGATATTATTATGGAAGTGAACAAGAGGAAAACAACGTAGCGGTGAAGGGTTAAAGATAAAAGCTTAGGTCTTTGAGAACCAAAGGCCTGGGAACAAAGCGGTTCCATACCTAAAGCAAGGCCAGAGAGAACCGAGTAGCCCGTGATGTTTGCAAAGGCTATAGCTAAAGAGCCGGCGGCCAGTTGGATATCCCCGAGATGGCCGAGGAAGAACATGGAAATGATGGAACGAGAATAGAGAATGAGACCGGTGAGGACTATGGGGAAGGCTAGACTGAATAGTGATTTAACTTCGGCTGTGGTTTCTGAGATGGAGGGGTAGATGCACCCATTATTTCCTTGGTGTTGCAGCTGGTGCTTTTCAGGGTCTTTTATGGAGTCGGAAAGTGGTAAGAGATTGAAGTAAAGGTGGGATTGAGATGATTTCTCGGTTACGTTTGGGTGGGTAGCGGCGGTGCCTTGATTACACATGACGAGGAGGAGGAGGAGGAGGAGGACGACGACGACAACAACAACGAGGTAAGCAAGATGATGATGATGAAGAAGAAGAATCAAAGATGAAGTGATTCCTGTTTGTTGTTTTGCTCTTAAAACTCACTAGAGACAGACTCTCGTAGAAGTTCTATCTCTCTCTTTTTTCCCCTTTCACTTTCTCTAACTTTGTATGGACGCTAAGCTTCGGTTCGAAGAAGGTAGACAGAATGGTTTGATTTGCAACTGAGATAGGTATATTAATAGATGAGTTGAGGTCGTGTTTCCTTTTTACAACTCATTTTCTATTTCATTTATCTTTGTTGTCCTCGGTTTTTTTACCATCTCTCATGTCCATTTTCTTAATCGAAATTCATTATTATTCTTCGATAATATTATTTATTTATTTTTAAAAAAGTTCATTTTTATTTGATAGTATAGATTAACTCATTAAATTCTAATTTATGATACTTCTAAAAATCAACATATTGATTAAAAAGTTGCGTGATAAAAAGACTTAAATCAAATCTTTAATTCATTTTAATTTTAAACTCAATCTAAGCAACCTTGATTCATTGTCTTATTAAAAAAACTTACATACTAATATTATTGACATTATTAGCATTTTTTCCTTTAGTTTACAAATATAAAATGTTATGGAAAAATATTTCAAGCACTGATCGTAGAAAATTTGTTTTATACGAATGAGTCTAATTTAAGGTTTAGAGGTTTAGTTTAGGGTTTAGAATTTAGGAGTAAAATTTAAGATTTAAGATTTAAAATTTTAGGGTCTAAAATTTTAATTTTTAAAGTAAAATTAAACTTGTTTGTAGAGTATTTTTACACCGTTAATGCATGAGATAGTAACCCAAAATTTATAACATGTTCATATCCTTAAATTATATTTAGAATATAAAATATTATTGTTTTCTAACCTCATTTCATAGAGATAGCATTTTAAGTTGATTTTTTTGTTTAGTAGCGATCTTTTACATTCCAAAAAGAAATGCATTCCACTTAAAAATGTTATATTCCAAAGAAAAATGTCAAAATTTAAATTCACATAAGATTAGATAATATGAATATTCTTAACCAATAGTCCAATTCAGCTGCAAATTCGAATTTATACTTGGGTGGGCCTGTTCCCACCATGAACTTTTCAAACTTTTCACATTTGACTTCTATTTTCTTAACTTTTATTAATTAGTACTTAATTTTTTTACCTTGTGCTCACCCTAAAATTTTGAGATTTTTATGACTTGTGCCTACCTTCAAAAATATTTTGACGTATGCCCACCCTCGAAAAAAAATTCTGAATGCGCCACTAGATCAATTAATGGATCTCTTTTAAGTTGAATTTTAAGAGATAAACGTTTTAAAATTTTAACTTGATTGAGGTTTAAGCTTAAATATAAAATAGGTGCCCGAACTTTGCACTTTTTTTGCAATAGGTAGCTAACTATTTTTTGGTTGAAATAGGTGTCTAACGTTTTTACCGTTATCATTTTAGGTGACTAGTCGTTAACGGCTGTTTAAAAAAGTTATCCAGACCAGTCAAAACATGACACGTGGCTTTGATTTTATTTTCTTTTTTTAGTTTATTTTTTAGAAAATCCCTAAATTTCAAAAATTCACAAATTAACCCCCAAATTTCAAAATCACTAATTCCCCAAAATCCAATTCCCGATTTGAGTTGATTCCACTGTTGATGGCCGTGAATAGAATCAACGCAAATGGTCGTGATTCGAACAATTCACGACGACCGAACAGACGACGAACGATGTATTGGTCTTTAAACGAGGGGAGGACGCTTCATTTTGTCACCGACGACGTGACCAACATCGACGAGAGTGGCCAAATTTTGGGGTTTAGGGATTTGGGGTCAATTTCGGGAATATTTGAGAATTTTGGATTTTTTTATAAATTATGATTTCTTTTATTTTAAAAAATAAAACGTACCACGTGTCATATTATTATTGGCTAACAGAACTTTTTAAACGGCCGTTAATGACTAGACACTTAAAACGATAACGGTGAAAACGTTAGCACCTATTGTAACAAAAAAAATAGTTTAAGCAGTAATTATAAAAAATAATAAAATTTAGGCATTTATTTTATGAGTAAGCCCAGGTTTAAAGAAGAACACGTCAGGGGTGTCGGATTGGCTCAATTTCCGAGAAGTAAAATGGTGTTTTTACGAGGGGTGGTTGTAATTTTTATTTTTATTTATCGGAACCGTCTCATATCCTCCACCGGTCGGTGGCTCCAACCGATCTGCTTTGTTTCTCTTCCAATATTAAAAATATATTCTACTACGTGCGCAAAGCGTTTACTACAGCTTAGCTTTTCACTTTTCTCGCCCTCTTAGTTTTCACCATTTCATGGTAATTCTAACCCAATAACTGCACTCTCTCTTTGCAATAGAAATACTAAATGTTTGTATTATCAAGATGAAGACCGGAATCAAATCAAATTAATTACATTCTTCAGTCCACGAGTTTTATTTCGTATGAACATTAAATAAATTTAAACGCATTCCAACCATTTTTGGTGCGGTATCCCAGCTGAGTTGTAGCTAGACTTGGCAAACTTGACCGGGACTCGATAACCGAGATTCGAAATTGACCTGAACATGATAACCTGAATTTAATCCGAAATAACCGAACCGAATTTCAGTTGAACCGAAAATTGACCCGAACCGATTTTCAACCGAACTGAATGGACCCGAACTAATTTTCAACCGAACCGAATAGAACCAAACTGATTTCACCTGAATCGAAAGCAACCAAACCAATTTCACATGAACCGAAAGCAACTGAACTGAGAGCAACCCAAAATTAAGAAAATATATTAAAATAAATAAATAAAGATGAGATGTGATGTGAACTGTCGTACAACTTATCAAAAAGTCAAATATACATGCTATATAAAGTCATATATAGGGTGGAAAAACCTAACTCGGCCTAAAAACCCGACTAAAACCGATCGATCTCATATTAACTCGATATTGATCCGACCCGAATTCAACTGATCCGAAAAATAACCGACCCGAAATCAACCGAAAATCAACCAACTCGATGTCCTGACCCGATACCCGAACCGAAATCACCACAGAACCGAACTAAAACCGAACTAGACCCGAATCAAACTGAACCAAATTTAAATCGAATACAGTCAGAACCGAATGACTCGAACCGAAACCGAACCGAATGACTCGTTTGCCACCTCTAGTTGCAGCTCTATTACTTGGGAATTTGATTTTAGAAATGCTAAAATTTTTAAATCCATTTATGATATTAAATAATAGTTTGGTTACCATTTTAAAAGTAAATCCTACTAAATAAAGAAAAACAGAAGAAAAATAAAAAGTGAGAAAAAAAGTACAAAAACTACAGAGATGGTAATGACACGTGACAGGTCACACGTGCAGTTAGGGACTCGGTTTTTTGCCCTTCTGGCAGTCCTTAAAGGGGTCGTGGAGCAGAGACAGAGTGAGCAGGCTAAGCTACGAAGAAAAAGGAAGACGGAGACGAAGACGAAGACGAAGACCAAAACTGAAACTCAAAACAGAGGTGGGGAAAAAGGCTCTGAGTCTCAGGGTCAGACCCTGGTAATTAGAGTTGGCAGTTTTCTCATCATTATTATTATTATTATCATTTTGTGATTGGACGACTGAAATTTATCAACCAAATTTCAGGACCCCGCGCGCATGCATGCATGCACCGAAGGACCCCTCCTTTTATCATCCTCAGCTAAAACATTACCGTCCCTAAACCAATAAATCTGAGATTTTACTGCCAAAATATGCTACATGGTTGCTGCTGTTACCTTTTACTGAGAGTCACGTTTTTAATTAATGTTGAAGGGATATGGATTGATAATGGGTGGGTTTTCACATGCAAAGGCAAAAAAGACAGGTGGATTTTATAAGTAAAGTAGGATTTACCAAACAGATGGTAGAAAGGAGACAATAGACATCTTCTTTCTTTCTTTTTTACTTTGATTTTCTCTTTCTCTTTCTTTTATGTTGAGTTTGGGTTTTTAATCGACTGTTTTGTTGTCGTTTTGTCTTAAGGAAAACAGGGGAAGAAGGGTGGTAGGGATCCAGCCAGCCGAGCTTTGTAGTGACACGCACGCAGCCCCTCTGAGTCTGAGTCTGACACGAGCTGGTGGACCCTGCTGCCCTTTGCTCTGCTGCACCTCGTCTTGTGTTTCTATTACGGGAGCTAGCGCCTCGGTAGACCGTGTTGTGCCGTTTTTATGGGCTCTCCTTTTGTTTAACGTTTCTAGTTTTTTTCTCCCAAATCCTGATGCTTTTGTTTTTGGACCATTTCAAGATCGTCCGTTCCCATCCTTCATATATATTAAACAAATTGTGGGGAAACCCTCCTGCTCTTTGCCTCCATAAATATCAAACACTCAAGCAAGTTGACATGTTTTTAGTCCTACGTGCTGCATAATTAAAACACTTGTTCATTTGCATGTGAAAACCTTTCAGATAATGAATTTAATCACGGGAACAAATAAGTTTATCCCTTTTCAATCAAACTATTAATAAAATTATTTATCAGTCAAAGATTTATTGGATTCGAATTTTAACATTTTTATCTTATCTTATTAAAACAAAGCATGAAGCCCATATCCTAAATGGTGCACCAAGTAAAGAACTCTTGTTCTTTATTGGGCCAAAAAGTTTTGAGTGAACAAGTGTTCGCCCCAAGTCCATTGTGGATTCACCACTGAGCTCAATCTATAGCTTCCTTTTATTGATACACACTCAGTTCCGTACATATACATATTTTTTGAGCCACACATGTAATAATAATATAATTTTTTGTATTTGAGCTAGTACAAATAAATTTTAGAGTGGAATAAAATAAATAATTAAAAAAAATTAAGTTACAAGATGGACACTTGTCCACCTTAAGCCCTTAGTGGATCCGTCATTGAGCTCGATCTAAAGCTTCCTTTTATTGATACACACACAATTACGTACATATACATATTTTTGAGGTACAGTTATGTACGTAGTCACAAGGCAAATAACTACACACTAATTGTACAAGTCAAACTGAATAAACAATATCGTTACACAAGGACAAATGAGCCATGCCATCCTCCTTTTCAGCATTCTTGCTTTGATAATCAGGGGGAGGACCGTTTTTGAGTAAGATTTGCAGAACCGTTCTCATGGAAGGTCTTAATGAAGGCAGTGTTCTAGTACAGTAAAGACCGAGTTTGAAGACATTGCACATTTGATTCAAGTGACGATCTTCCTTGACATATTCATCTAATGCATCGAATATCGAGTTGCCTTCTTCATAGTAATGTTGAGCCCATTCTGCAAGTGATCTGTGTTCATCTCCACGATTCGGTTTCCGTCCCGTTGTTAGCTCCAAAAGGATGACTCCGAAGCTATAAACATCGATCTTCTCATCGATTCTCCTTGTTTTAACATATTCTACAATTTGATTCAGAATAAAAGATAATGTTCTAACTTATAACTAGAAATCATGGTAGTGGAATTTGGATGTAATGTTGAAACATATCTGCAATCCTAAAACTCACCGGGAGCAATGTAGCCGAACGAACCAGCCACGGAGGATATTGTTGCTGGTTTTCCTTGTTTGATCAACATCTTAGCTAGACCGAAATCGGCAATTTTTGCATTGAATGCGGAGTCTAAGAGGATGTTGCTGGACTTCACATCTCGATGAATAATGGGCGGGGAACAATCATGGTGCATATAGCAGAGTCCCTGTGCAGTCCCAACTGCAATTCCGAATCTCTTAGGCCAATCCAAGATAAGACCTGATGTTCGATGCTTATTCAACCATAGGTACAGGCTATCATTTTCCATGTACTCGTAAACAAGAAGTTTCGAATCCTCACTTGACATGCAGCATATCAGTTTTACAATGTTCAGATGCTTAATTCTGCTCAATGTCACAACTTCAGCTTGAAACTCCTTCTCCAATTCCCTCTCAGGATTTTTCTTATTCCGAATCCACTTAACAGCAACGAAATCACCGTGACCGGATATATCAACACGGTATACTTCTCCTGATCCCCCAGCTCCAATCTTGTTTTTTTGATCTTTCAATCCCAACAAAATGTCAGTTGACCTGAAAGTTACCTTTTGGAATGTGATGATCTCCCATGTCGAATATAATACACGATTGCTCTTCCAGCAAAATTTAGTGACGAAGAATGAAACTAACAAACACAGTACAAAAACTGCTATACTCGAAATCCAAATAAGATTTCGAGGATAACTCAAGTTTGAGTTTCTTTGTGAACCACAAATGTGTAGCTTCACATCTGCAGTACTAGCACAGAGACCAGGATTGTTTAGGAAGCTGTTCGAATATGCACCGTTATCGAACTCTTTTGGAATGTTACCCGTGAGATGATTGGATGAAAGGTTAAAGTCAGGACACCTTAGAAGACCAAGTTGAGAAGGAATTTGGCCAGAGAGTTGGTTTCCAGACAAATCCAATTGGTCAAGGCTCGGTAAAAAACCAATGGCCTCTGGAATTTGTCCAGAAAGTTGGTTTTTGCTAAGGTTAAGAGTCCTGAGTGACTTCCATGAGATTATATCTGAGGGAAGGGAACCATGGAGTTGGTTTCGATCTAGCAAAAGCGTTGACAGAGAAGGAAGAGCAGTTAGTTCTCTAGGAATTGCACCATTGAAGAAATTGTTACTGGCATAAAACACAGTAAGATTCCTCCATAGCATCACTTCAACAGGAATTTCTCCGGAAAACCTGTTGTTACTTATCTCAAGTCGGGAGAGCTTATGCGACACTTTTCGGGGAAGCTCGCCTGTGAACATGTTGTCACTTATCATCAACATTGATAAGTTGAACGAGGTCCATAGTCCACTAGGAATGCTCCCATTAAGACTATTCCGGCGGACATCAACCTTTAGTAAGCTATTACAATTACCAAGTGATGTTGGCAATTCTCCTGCAAGATTGTTATCAAAAGCTACAACTTCCAGCAACTTCCCGCCATTGCATAAATGCTTAGGCAACGTCCCTGTAAGCTTGTTAGAACAAACCTCGAATCTCTTGAGCATCGAATATCGGCCAAGATCTTGAGGTAGAGTGCCTGAAAATCTGTTGCCGAACAATCGAACGTCTACCAATGTAGATATGCTTCCAATGCTTTCTGGAATTTCTCCTGACAGTTGATTGTAAAACAGAATTAAACTCGATAACTTTGCAAGTTTCCCGACGTCACTCGGGATTCTTCCGGTCAGGTTGTTTTGAGAAAGATCAATTACAGTCAGGTTGGAAGCTCGAATCACTTGAGGAATCTCTCCGAACAACTTGTTTTGGAAAAGATGTATACCCTTCAAGTTCTTCAACAAGAACAAAGCATTTGGGATTTCTCCCGTTAGTGTATTTCTAGATAAATCCAACATCTCGAGAGCTGTCATATCTGCAATGAAACTGGGGATTTCACCGATTAAATTTGTTGCAGACATCCATAATCTCTTCAGCTTCGTCAAGTTTTTGAAGCTTGAGGGAAACTTAGACGGCTTGAATTCTGAATTCCATGCCAAATCCAGAAATTCAAGCTTGGACAAGTTGCCAATTTCAATTGGGAGAGAACCATTGAACTGGTTTGTAACAAGCCGAAGGGTCCTTAGCTCGTGCAACGATCCGATGGAGGCAGGAACTTGACCGGAAAAATTATTAACCTCAAGGTCTAAATACCGGAGCTGGCCTAGTGTGCCGATGCCATCAGGAATGGTGCCGACGAGATAGTTCTGAGAGAGGTCCAAGTACTCAAGTTTGGAACAGTTGTAGAGAGTTTTAGGAAATTCACCCACGATGTTGTTGTAATTAAGATCAATGGATGCAAGGTTCCGGAGCTCACAAATGAGAGATGGGATTGTACCGGTGATGCTCTTGTCGGGAAGTTTTAACTCGGTGACTGAGTTGTTTATGCAAGTGACTTCAGGGCCAGCTGCAATGGTTGGTGGAGTTTGATGACAGGATCCAGTGGCTGATGGACGCCGGGTTTTGCCAATATTGCTTCAGTTTGATTAATATGGCTTGTTCCCGAGCTCCGTGAAATTGGGAGCTTGCATGGCTAAGGAGAAGAACAAGGAAAACGGCGTTGAAATAATGTATTTTGAGGAAAACGGCTGTCGGTTTTGACATTTTGGACATGCTAAACAAGGCGAGTGGGATTTTGTATCGGAATCCCACACTGTAAGGGCTATGTTTTCAAAGCTTGACTACTTCAGTAAGTGAAGGAAAAAGAGGAAGAGTATTTAACGGCTATGATTCCAAAACTTAGGCGATGAACATTTATACACGTTGGGAGCAATCAAGGGGTTAATGCATAGAAAAAAAAAAGATTACACTCTTCACTACATATCATATAAATAATTGGTTTCGTAAGTGTTACTATAATCCTTTCTATAAGGCATATTGCCATGTTTGGCTACTGTTTTTGTGGAAAAATGGAAACTTAGGGTAAGTACAATAATTCTTATCAGGTGTTTGCGGTTAAACACCCAACTAAGCCCCCACGTCCAATAATAATTTTTTATCTCATTTTTTTAAAGTGAATTTTTATTTTTTTATATATCATTAAAAAATAGTAGTTATTAAAATTGATAAATTTCATTAAATGAATCACGTGGGTCATCTAATAATTTCTCCACGCAAAGGGTGTGGAAAGGCAGGTTAAAAGCGACAGGCCAATGTGAAACCGAGAAAGACTACTTTTTCTGTGACAATCCGTAGGATGCTTCATTGGCATTGCTTCCTTTTACTTGGTCATGACCCTTCCAAAACGGCAAACAATTATTTTAATTTTTCTATGGATGATAATCAAGTGAATAAATGATCCGATGGCATGTATATATGATAGAATTATTATTATTATTATTATTATTAGTATATTTTAAAGACCAATAGTATAATTCTATTCGGTAACAGACTCACGTATAAAAAAAGCGTCACATGACACTCTAATTTTTAAAAATTTTATACTTATATAAATTTTGTATAAAATAATATTTTTTAAATATTTTAGACATTATATGATAATATTTATTTTCTACTCTTAACCTATGCACATACGTCCATGCAAACAAACTGCACCAACTTAAATCTCCTAAAAATAACCATCTTTATTTTTTTTACCAATACCACTTTATGAGTTTTTATATAAAATAATATTAAAAATAAAATTAATTCCATTTAAAAATATATTATATATTAAAATTTTAAATATATTCCTTATCTTTTTAAAGTGAGAAATTGTATAACATGGTTGTTAAATGGAAAACTAGTCCAATAATTTTTTTTTGATGGGGCAGGGGTTCTTTAAATAAGTAGGGAAAAGGCTGGCATTGGCTTTGGGGATCGGGATTTTTTTTTGGACGAAGACCAAAACCAAAGGTATATGCGAAGACCTTGACCAAGACTAAAACACTCAGGCATCCACTCAGAGTTATTCTATCCGTTTCACAAAAAAATGTTTATTATTAACTTTTTACGTAGTTTTAAAAAAATTATATAAGAAAGATGATGTAAAATAATTAAAATGATAATTTTATTTTTGAAAAGTTGAATTTTGTTTTGTTAGAAAACTAAAAAAGAATATAAAAAGAAACATGTCTTTTAAAAATTGTTGATTTTCTCAATAAGACATTTTAAGTGGAACAATTTTAAAATACAAAAAAAATATATTGAGTAGAACAGAGAGAGTAACAATTATTTTCGGGGAGTGACCTGGAGAAAGGTTCTTGTGTTTTTTATGCTTGAATCTTAGACATTATGTTAAATGTAAATCCCAGATCAACCAAATTTATTTATTTTATACTCCATATACATGACTAAATTGATGATCGGGAATTATTTTATTCCACCTCCATTTTAATTTTACATCGAATTTGGGCAGTGTTGGTGTATAAATATTGATTGCATGTAAGGTGTAATTTTCATATCATCGTCGTTTTTATGAATTTGAATATTCAAGCTGTGTTTTGTTTTATTTTATTTTATCTATGTAGTTTCATATCCTAAAAATAATTATTGAGGTGTGAGAATCTACTTTTTTCACAAAACAAAATATACTTTTTTGGTTGAGATTTAAGTCATATATCTTTAGAAATATGCTGGTGGAACTGAATATTAAATATTCTTTAGAAATAGTTAAAACTACTTTCAAATATGCTATGTTAAAAGTGATAAAATCGAACTATGAGATGCGGTGTGGTGATCACTTACCTCGCCCATTAATTATAAGGACAAGGTTCGATTATTATCCATAAAATTGAAGTACATTTCATAATCATCCGTTTACTTTAGTGAGAGTACCAGAAGCAAGATAATTAATTACTGTTACTTATTCTTGAGGATTCAAAGTGCAATCACATAATATTTACATGGCCACTATGCACATGCTAGGGTAGGCCGATACTATGTTAATTTTAACCTTTCACTCCTAATTAATTTAAGGATAGTGTCACGGACCAAACTTTTCGGATCGAGACATTGGCGCGAGCATCAGATAGGGAGGTTGTGCGCAATGCAACGTGCTTGCCAAATGTGACCCAACACTCGGAGAATGTCGTGGATCATACCTTTGGGACCGAGGCATTGGTGCAAGAATCAACCAAAGAAGGTTTGCGCGGTGTAACAGGCTTGCCAAGACCATTACACTTGGCCCAACACTTGGAGATAGCCGTGGACTAAACCTTTGGGACCGAGGCATTGGCGCAAGAATCAGCCAAAGAGGGTTTGTGCGGTGTAACGGGCTTGCCAAGACCATCACACTTGGCCCGGCACTTGGAGAATGCTAAAGAGCCCGCAAGCTCACAGGACTTAGCCAAATCCATGGAGGATTCAAGAGGGTAATTTGGTCAAAGCATCATCTATTTATTTGAAATATAATTTGTAGATAATGTTTGTGATAATTAGAGATTTGAAATTGAGATTTGATTAGATAAGATCAATCTCGACCGTCGATGTAATTTAAACTGAGCCGTTGGATGTAGGGGAGTTCAACTATAAATAGAGGCTCCCTCCTCATTTGTAAATCACTTCACTACTTCACTACTTCACTTATTCATTTACTTTGAGTAATACAAGAAGCATTTACTCTAAAATCTTTGAATGTTCTTTGTTGTTCTTGAGTGTTCTTCGTTGTTCTAGTTGCCAATCTCTTTCCATTGTTCTTTGATTAGTTTCCGCTTAGAACGATCTTTCGTTCGAGGGCTTCAGGAAGTGTTTGATCTTCCGAAGCGAGAATCCTGGCAGAGTTAGGTGTTTGTCGAGAGAGCTTCACCTAAGGCCGTGACAAGGGATTTCAGGGTGACTTAGCAGACGTTTCAACCGAGAAAGCGACTAAGGTTCACACGATTCGTCTGGCAAAGGTCTAGCCCGTGACAAGATCCATTGAAACCTGGAGGGCTTGTCGGAGCTGTTGTCGAGCATGAGTACTCACAAGGCTGGTTGAAGGCTGACTTAGGCGTAGGAATCGACTGATTTGCGTCGAAGGCGTCTAAGGCCGCACGGATCCGCTAGGGTCAAAATCTAGCCCCGTGACAATAGCTTTTAGACCAGCATTTGTAGTGGAATGGTCTTATTGTGTTTGTTTAATTTAAGATCTTCACTCAATAATGCAATCAGTAAACAATGGAATAATGACCACTGGTTTGGTTTCAGTTGAATGGTCCTCCACTGGGCTGGCTGCTGCTACAATCTTGCTGTGGTCTTTCCACTACATCTAATTAGATCACAGTAGTTTGATGGGCAACCATTCAAGTACCCATCCTTGTCAAATTGCCTTATCACGGGCAATAAAAGTGATTTATTTTCTGTTACATTACAAATTGAGTAGGAAATATCATTCCCAAGATAAACATTCAAGTCATTTATTTATATCTATATAATAAAAGATAGGCATAATACCAAAAAATGTCCCTAACGTTTGATTAAATTATCATTTTGGCCTCTATTCTTTTTAAGCAATTTAGCCCTCAACGTTTTATTTTGGGTCAAAATGTCCTTTCTGCGGATGAAAAATGTTAGTCAACCAACGGTAAATGGCTTGAAATGATATGAAAAACCTACATGGGAGTGCTCGTCGCGATAACAGTGTCATATAGGCAAATATACTAATTTTACAAAAATGACACATCAATCAAAAAATAATTTTATAAAATTATATACATATAAAATATTTTTTCTTCTGACATGTCATCCTGCCAAGTCATTTCAAGTTGTTTATCGTCAGTTGATTCTGACATGTCATTCTGCCAAGTCATTTCAAGTTGTTTATCGTCAGTTGACTAATATTTTTTATCCGCATAGGGGTCATTTTGACCCAAACTAAAACGTTGAGGGCTAAAATGCTTAAAAAAAGTACTAAAGTGATAATTCAGTCAAACGTTAGGGCATTTTTTTAGCATTATGCCTAAAAGATTATCTACTAAATAATGAATGAACGTAGCACATGTAATTTTCTATCGCCATTGAATTTTGTGATTGAGCAGATCTTTGTTGCAATGCTGGTCGATAACCTTTTATACCTGATCTTTGCTTTCCGATCGCATTTCTCTCAATCTATCAATTGGTCTGGTATCCGATATCTGAATGAGCAAATTTGTGTATTTTTTGTGTTTAGACGAATATGGTTTATCTGCAAAGGATCCTACGAGATAGTTGAGTGTTTAACTATTATGTCGTCTAGGCGTCATTTTCGTTACAGTCCTTTAGCTGTTGACGAAGACGATGATTATGATGGTCATGGTGGAAGGCGTTACGACCCGAGGTTTGATTATGCACCGAAAGCCTTCGATAGAGTCCCATGGAAATCCATTGCCCTTGCATTTTTTCTGCTTTGTCTAGGGTGCTTGCTTCTTTTTCTTTCGTTTTACATCTTCACTGGGCATATTATGGGAGGAGAGCAATCGCAGGCGTATGGCCTCTTAGTCCTCGCCATTCTTACCTTACTTTCCTTCCTGGAACACCTTTTAGTCCTCGGAATTTTTTCTTTCCAGTTACAAAGCTGATTCAACAAAAAGTGTTTTTAACTGAATGGTGTAGACAGTATGTGCTACGGATGAAAGGGGGATTTTGTTTAACAATTTAATGCATATTTCATTGTTATGGTTAACTTGTTTCTGTAGTTCCAGATTGTTAATGATATTTTGTCCAATAATTGAACTTTGTTTAAAGCAACCTTACGATGCTGTAAATTCTTTAATTTTGGATGCAATCGATTTGTTACTTGAAGCAAAACCAGGCAGAAAACTCTTCCTTAGAGACAGGTTTGTCATACATAGACTCGACCTCAACAGACTTGCCCCATACACCAGGGCTAATGGATCTTATTATTTAAGTCGGTTCGACTCGAACGACAGCTTAGTTTAATTTTATTTTAGACAGTAATATTTTTTAGTGAACAATTTAAAGTGTACCAGTAATGGATATTAGTTTAATTTTGGTTGATTTATGTCTCAAATTTGATTTCGGAGAACCCTTCCCCTTTTCCCTCTATCTTGTTTCTAAGAAAGAAATACTTCATGCTAATAAAGGAACTATAAAAATGCATTTTAAAATTAGAGCAAATTATACTAGATATCACTAAAGCATTATATTGTTTATACTATTAAATTTTCATATACTTCAATTATGTGACTAAACTTTGGTTACGTTTCAATTATATCATTGGGCCGTTAACTCACTAACACACGATGACATAGGTGTTAGTGTTGACGTGTGTCCTGAACAAATCGACATCGTTCTGTTGTGACTGTTTTGATGCCCAAAATAATCTGTCATTTTGGTGTAGATGTTTTATGAAGAAAAAAACTCTGATACACATTAGTTGTAGGGTTAGGGGTTTAGTTTAGGGTTTAAAGTTTATGAGTTTATGTTTTAGGGTTTAGAATTTAAGCTTAGTGTTTAAAATTTAAGGTATATGGTTTAGAGTTTAAAGTTTAATTTTAGGTTTAGGAATTAAAATTTTAAGTTTTATATTGTACATATGCAAGTTTGTTTATTTTACACAACTCGTACGTTAAAATTTTATTCAAGTTTCATTGTCTAAAACATGTTAAAAAAACGTTGTTTAGTTGTAGAAAAATTAAGAAAGTATATGTACATATAAGGAGATTTGTTATAACGTCACGTGAATAAAAAAATGTAAAAATTAAATTATATAGAATTCTATCAATAATGACCATTTATTAAAATATATAACTTGTTTTATAGAATTGATTACAATTTATACCTAAATCTTATTAAACACGCTTTTAAATCCTTGAAATTATGATATTTAGTTATTTATTTAAAAATATGAAAAGAACAAAACAAAAAAGTATCATTAAAAGCACGTAGCATTGGAACAAATTTATGTATCAATCAATTGAAAAGGAAACAAAATATTTGTCTCATCAATGCCACATCATCCAAATTGAAACTAACGATCGTCCGTCGATGCCACATCCTCCCAAGGAAATAAATATTCTATTCTATTTATAAGAACATGGTTCTAACGTGTATATATATAGAGAGATACTTTTCAAAATAAAACAAACTATTTAGATATTCTTCTTTCCTTCGTTTCTTAGTTCTTACTTTCAAATTGTGAAGACTTTTTTAACAAAATCTAAGAAATCCCGTTTCGAACACATTCCGTGAAGTTTTGAATCTTTTCTCGTTCGTCTTCTCCGATCGAATTCCACACTAAACAGAGCCAAAGACAAGCCAATTCCGATCAAATCAAGTGGTTTTACACCAATTTTTAATGATTTTTAACCGCTTTAATTTTCTTGATTTTGATTTTTGTTCTGATTTTGTTTGTTTTGGATTTAAGGAAGAAAAGAATGGATGGATCGGGAGGAAGTGGAGAGGACTGTGTACTATTACCTAATTACAAGCTTGGAAAAAGGATCGGAATCGGTACGTTTGGAAAGGTTAAAATCGCTGAACATGTATTGACTGGTCAGATGGTTGCTATCAAGATTCTTAATCGCAGAGAAATTAAGAAGAAGGCCATGGAGGAAAAAGGTATGTATATATATATATATATTTCAAAAATAAAATAAAAATTATGAATGTTTGTTCGCGCCTTTTTTGTGTTTACTATTTATTAGTTAGTTTGCTCACGTGATTTAGAATTTAGATTTCTCTGAATCTTTTTTTTGAAGTTTGCTCTAGTATTATGTTTGAAAACGTGAATTTGCAAATTCGTGACTCGATTTAGTTTGTTAAGTAAGTTTTGAGAATGAAATACTTTTTTTTTTTTTGTGCAAAGAGAATGAAATACTTACATTAACTATAAATTAGGTAAGATATACTCATATTACGACTACATATTCATTTGATGCAGTTGCAAGAGAGATTAAAATCTTGAAATTGTTGATGCACCCTCACATCACACGAGTCTACGAGGTCATCGAGACGACAACTGACATTTTTATGGTCATGGAATATGTCGAATCCGGAGAACTCTACTACTATATTGCAGACAACGGAAGGCTGGAGGAGGATGAGGCTCGCCACATTTTTCAGCAGATAGTTTCTGGGGTGGAGTACTGCCACAGAACTATGATGGTTCATCGTGACCTTAAGCTTGAAAATATACTTTTCGATTCCAAACGTAATGCTGTGAAGATTGCCGATTTCGGGTTCAGCAACATAATGAGAGATGGTCATTTCCTGAAAACAAGTTGTGGCAGCCCAAACTACGCTGCCCCGGAGGTAGGAGTTTGTGAATTAGAAACACAAAGGTCGATTCCTTTTATGTTATGATGGCATTTTCTAACCATGTGAATCTCTATTGTTGTAGGTTATTTCTGGTGTACTATATGCCGGGCCTGAAGTGGATGTATGGAGCTGTGGTATTATATTGTATGCTCTTCTATGTGGCAGTTTTCCTTTCGATGATGTAAACTTTCCCATCCTGTTTAAAAAAATTAAGGCAAGTGATATCAATTTTTTTTTTATTTCATATTTATCTGCTCATCTGATCTTCTCTTTGTTCTCATTGTTGTTTCTCTTCCGACCCTGTTTCTTACCTGCTTAAATCCTGAGATTAGAATTTGCATTTTTTGTCCTGCAGAGAGGAGTATACAGTACTCCAAGTCATTTATCTGCCGGTGCTAGAGATTTGATCTCGGGATGCTCTTAGTCGATCCAATAAGGAGAATGACCATTCCCGATATCCTCCGGCACCCATGGTTTCAAGCACATCTTCCAAGATATTTAGCTGTTCCCCCATCAGATACAATGCAACAAGCTAGAAAGGTCGATACTAGTTGTAAACAGGCCTATGTATTGCTATTTTAGCACTTGTTAATGTCACATGCTTGTTACTGATTGAAACATGATTTCAGATGGATGAGAAGATCCTTCAGGAAGTGGTTAGGCTGGGATTTGAATCGAACCATTTGGTCGAATCTCTTTGCAACCGAGTTCAAAATGAGGTTTGAACTTCTCAAACTCCCTTTTTTAGGCATGGATTCGGGTAGTTTCTTAATGCATTATGTTCCAGGGAACTGTTGCTTACTACTTACTATTGGACAAGTACAATTGCCTCCAAGTCTCCGGGGATACCTTGGAGCTGAGTTTCAAGAAACCATGGTGCACTTCTTTTTGCACTTTTGTTTTCATAGAGTTGCTGACATCCATACAGAGTTCGAAATTCTTATTGGTTTTCTGAATCCATTTACAGGAATACGACTTCAACGGCCTCCATCTAATGGAACCTACAGTAGGACACCGCCTTTTGGGACACACTGCATATGAAGCAATGGCTGTAAGAGGCCCCGAGAGGAAATGGGCACTTGGACTCGAGGTTTAGTTTGTCGATTTTTACAATGACGTCGTTTCATGCACCAATGTTTGTTGACATTGCATTAATGTTTCTTAATTTTTACAGTCCGGAGCCCATCCTCGTGTAATCATGATGGAAGTTCTGAAAGCACTGCACGAAGTGAGTGTGCGTTGGAAGAATATAGGGCATTACAACATGAAGTGCAGGTGGCCTCCTGGTCCTGATGAAGGGAATGTTGTAAAGTTTGAAGTGCAGGTAATATATGATTTTATGATGGTTCTGCTTTGTTGTAGTTTACCGAATGCTAACATTTTGCTTGCTCCGTGTGCTGTGGATGTGGGCAGCTTTACAAAACTCGGGAGGAGAAGTATCTGCTGGATCTTCAGAGAGTTCAGGGGCCACACTTTCTCTTCTTTGATCTCTGTGCAAAATTCCTTGAACAGCTCCGGGTCTTTTAAAATCACAACCCTGTTTTTCTCTTATTATTAATTATAAATTAATAACCAAAACCAAACTTTAAATTATTTTTTTCCAGCCATTAAATCAAAGACTTATTATTATTATTATTTTCTAAAATCAATTAACTATTTAATTGATATTCGAGTCTTGATTGACGTTGTGAATGAAAAAAATTAGGTTGGGAGGGTCACTCCCATAATCGGCCTATACAATATCGGATCTATATTAGTCAGTCAATAGGTTGGATACCGTTAGTTAAACAAAAAATATGTTTAATTAAAAGTTTTGTTAATAATAACTGCTTTTAAAATATTATCTATTGTATTGTTTATAAAAAAAATTAATTGTACCTCATGTCCTTAAATTATGACTTTTTAATTAGTTTTTCAACTTTTGAATGTTTCAATTTCATCTTCAATTTATGATCCTCGTTTTAAATTGGTTCCTAAACATTTAAACATTTTGATCTCATCTTTAAATTATTGTTTATACTATTATTATGTAATACATATTGGTGTTTACATGGCAATTAACAATTTTATAACGTTTTATTATGTGATATCATTAGCATATATTAGAAATATGGTGGCGGAACTGAATACTAACTATTCTTTAGAAATAGTTAAAATTACTTCCAAATATGGTACGTTAAAAGTGATAAAATCGAACTATGAGATGTGGTGTGGTGGTTACTCATCTCGTCCATTACTTATGAGGTCAGGGTTCGATTCTTACCTATAAAACTAAAGTATATTTTATAGTCATCCGTTTACCTCTTAGTGAGAGTACCAGCGACAAGAGAATTAGTTACTACTACATATTCTCGAGGATTCAAAGTACAATCACAGAATATTTACATGGCCACTTAAGGACAGCTTTTAGACCATCATTTGTAGTGGAATGGTCTTCTTGTGTTGTTTAATTTAAGATCTTCACTGAATAATGCATTCAGTAAACAATGGAATAATGACCACTGGTTTGGTTTCAGTTGAATGGTCCTCCGCTGGGCTGGCTGCTGCTACAATCTTGGTGTGGTCTTTCCACTACATGTAATTAGATCCCAGTAGTTTGATAGGCAACCATTCAATTGCTCATCCTTGTCAAATTGCCTTATCATGGGCAATGAAAGTGATTTATTTTATGCTACATTACAATTTACAAACCGAAGAGGAAATATCATTCCCAAGATAAACATTCAAATCATTTATTTATATATCTATATAATAAAAGATATTATCTACTAATTTGAACTCAAACGATTTAATAATGAATGAATGAAACACGTGTAATTTTATTCCGCCATTCAATTATTTTGTGATTGAGCAGATCTTTGTTGCAATGCTGGTCGATAACTTTTTGTACTCGATCTCTACTTTCCGATCACATTTCTGTCTATCTATCAATTGGTCCGGTATCCGATATCACTTGAAGTACGGAAAGATGGACAATGTACATTAGTTTGAGGGGTTTGCGGCATTGCCATTCGTAATGTGCTTTTCTTTATCTGTTCAAAGCTTAAGCAAATATTTGCCTACGTTGCCAGATTGAAAGGAACAAAGATAAGGGTCCCAAGTTCACATACCTTGGAGGGAAGCATTTATATGGAAAGAAAGTAGCCACCCCAAAATCCTCACTCCTCGGCTCTTAGGGGACAAGTTTTCCTCACCGGCATCAACCCAAAAAATGTGATGCGACTCTCTATGACTAGGATTGAGCATTCAATCGAGTCGAGTAAAAGAATTTCGAGTTAGTCGAGTTTACGAGTTCTATTTTATAACTCAACCTTTATTTGTATTTTTTTTCGAGTCGAGTTGTTCGAGTTTTTGTTCAAATTTAATTGTAGATATTTATAATGTTATGATTCTAGTTTGTTTCAATTTAAATGGCTTCTATAACCATATACAGTATATATATATATTACTTCATATGCAATATACATATATCAGGCAAAGTTGAGGGACTTGATTCGAACTTAAACATTGATCCACTAATTATTAAAAATTTTGAGTTATTCGAAGTTTCATTTTATAACTCTAACTTTATTTGAAATTTCTTCGAGTCGAGTTTATGGAATTACAATTCGAGTTAAGTCAATTCAATTTTATTCGCTTTAAACTTATTTAAAAAATTTAATTTTTTCGAGCCGAGTTTTACTCGTCCTATTTGTGACTATTTTGCGATTCGATAGGCAAATAAAGAGGGAAATAGCAAATTTAGCACTAGTTTTAGTGGCTGTCTTTAATAGGCCCAATTAAAGCGCTCCAAATTCTTACGTTTGGGCTTGTCTCCTACTACGGGTAACGAACCCAAACCATACGACAATTGTTTCATAATTCTCAGTTTTCAGTTACCAGTTGCCATCGCCTACCACTAGCGTCTGCATCAGCAAGGTCTCTCCAAAACCAAAAGTACATGTAAATCTAATACCGAAATCCTGTTCTGTCTGAAAACCCCAAACCCTAAAAAGCTAGACAAAGCCCAAAAAAGGAAAATAGAAAAAAAAAATACAAGAGAAGGGAACTAAAGCAAACGGAACCTTAACAATGGAGAACGATACAAAGCTAAGCATATAAAGAGCAGCAAGGACGATAAAACGCAGAGACAACACTCTCTACAACGCACTTAGATTAATTTACGACGACTCAATCTTCGTCGGTGAAATCTCCCAGCTTTGGCCTCAACTCCCTCTCGTCGCCAACCTCCGCTGCGGTCTCTGGTATTCTCCCAAATTTTACTCCACTTGTTACTTTAAATCCACCGACGGTCATACCAACAATTGGTCTTTCAATACCTCCCGTCTTAACTTCCACATCGCCCTTCTGGCTGGTAAAATCCTCATCTTTCTTTCTTTTTATTTTATTTGAAATATAATTTGAAACGGAATTTTTTTCTTTTGGGTTTCTTTTGTTTTTCCTTTTTATTGGTAGGACAGAAGGGCGGGTGCTTTATAGTTGATTCGACGCGGAGGGGGAAGCGGTTTCCTGTAGTATGTCGAAAACTATACCGATTTGGACGTGTGTTTTGAATCGCGCCATTTTTAATTATTTGAACAAGTTGTCTAACGATTATTCATCTTTGGTGGAGCGGGTGAGTGAGTGCTGCTGCTGATCTCTGTTCAGAATTTCTTATTTTTGTCCAGTTTTATCGTTTTCAATCTTGTTTTGCGAATGTGTTTTATGTTAATCGAAGTTCTTTAATTTTTGTAATTAACCAAATCAATTGCTATTTTCCCACCCCTGCCTCATTTGTCGATTTACCTCGATTTATGTCTTCTGACTAGCTTATTTTCTGCAGGATTCAGATACAGGGCACAATTCTGTTGGTTGGGATCGTTCATTGCACCTTCCTCTTTGGGTTCCCGACACGGAGAAGGCAGCAATTGAGGACCGGTTAGAAGGATGGACAAAAGACTTGGAAGCAAGTGGAGCTGATATTGCAGCTCTTGCATCGTGCTTGAAGAAGCCTTTGCGTCCTCTATGGATTTCTCAGAGAACTGTCATCTGGATAAATGAAGTGCCAGATTATGATTCTTGGGATTTCACACCGATAATTCTTGTTTCCGCCTCTTCCTTGAACGGAGTAACTCAACATAGGACAACCTCGGAGTTCAGCTGGAATTATATACCAGGAGCTGGAGATGATGAAGAAAGTTGGGCTAGAGGCTTGTCTCCTAATCTCTTCTAGAACCATGCATATGATCTTATTAGCGCAGGACCAGATTTTTGTAACCAGAAAGTTGCTGATATAGTTGAAAAGGATAGAGTATATCGTGCTCAAAGGGGGCAGAATACTCCTCAGATCACTGCCAAACCCTCAATCTCTGGAAGCTCACCTAATCTTCCTTGTTTAGAGCCCCTATTGTGCTCAAATCTTACAAGCCTTACGATTAACTCTTCCGAAGAAGATTATGGAATATTTTGGCTCGGGTCTACTAATCTTGCTATTGGTGCATCTCAAGTTGGTGAGATGTATTAGCAATTCTATTGCTTCTTTAATTTTGTTATAAAATTTTGTTATTTCTATTTTTCTTTTACATTGTAGGTGATTTATTTTCCTATCTTATAATTTTATTTCAAACATTTGTTTTAGTCTTTCCCCGATATGAGATTATGTTCATATTTCTAATCAAACAGCTTAGTTGGCAAATTTTCCATAGAGGTTCTAAGTATGTCAATGGATGTTATCTGGATTCTGGGAACTTGGTGTCTGCAGTAAAATCACACATAATTGAACCTGTAGGACTAAATCGAATGTGATAAAGATAAGAACATTGAATTATTTGACTGGTGGAGGAATCGATTGTATGTAATGATCGTGATGATGGTGGTGTGCGGTCGTGTTGTTTGTGTTAGAATCATATTTGTCACTTGTTGCAGTAGTTGTTTTGTGGTTTTCATGTTCCTTATACATCCTTTCGATTATGTTATGCAGCTGAACATGCATCTAATGTTGATTGCGTTTTGAATTGTGATCAATGTCCAATCTCTGACAAAAATCAAGAGGCTGAAGCATAGCTGCATCTTCCTATTGTGGTATGTGTGCAAGTAACATGAGTTTGCTAATTATCAATTTTGTACATTTCCTGCTTACTTTCTTCCTCTACTTTTGCTGACCAGAATTCGAAGATGGACCGGTTTTCCTTGTTTAATAACCTTTCTTCTGCGGTTACCTTTGCAAACTCAAATCTTACAAAAGGAAGAACACTTCTTATATGTTGCCATGATGGTAAACCCCGCGTACCATTTTCCTAGTTTAACCACTGTTTATATTCTCAACCATCTTTGGGTGTTTAATAGCACTGATGCGCAGTTGTTATGAGGGGAAGATATCAGTGTATGCGTTTGTCTGGCTCTGGCAATCTTGATATCATTGTTTGACGATGAAGGTATGCAATCGTAAGGCTTAACTTCACATGACCATACTTATCGAATCCTTCCTTTAGATTTCAGTCAATCTCCTGTGCTTAGTTATTTTTGATGCCTGAGAAAATAGATGGAATATCCTTCCCCACGATAAGATGTTATATGAGTTTGCTTCTTTTATTGACTTGTTGGATGGTTTCTCAAGCTTCGGTCTTCCCTTTTTAGGTTCTTTTGATGACGGCAAATCCTTATGCGAGTCAGGTATCACGAAATGTGAGATGCGGCGACGACTTGTATATATTTGTAAATTTGCGATAAAAGCCCGGCCATCCAGGGGAAACCTCAAACAAGTTTTCTGTTTTCTTAATAGTGGAAACGCCATCTAAGTTTGGAGTCATTTGGTCACCTCACTTTATGGGTAAATGGTGCTGATTCACAGAATTATCATTCAAATGCAGTGCTCAGGAGAGCAAAATGATCTTTGGTGAATACTAAATTTTGCAATGTAGTTTAATTTATATTTTCTACTTGTATGTTGGTAATTTTAACAAACCAAATTTTAGATTTAGAAATAAAATTACATTGATTGTACTCAAATTTTTGACTGAATTTGATATCTAAGATCAAGTTGATTGAGAATATATGTTCTTATATTAATTTAACAATTGATATTTTTTTAAATTAATAAATAAATATTTTTAATTTATTCAAGATTTATGATCTATATTAGTAAAACAATTACTCCCTCCGTCCCATTTAAGACGTCCATTGTTGACTTTTCACGTAATTTTAGGAAGAAAAAATTTATATAAGAACGATGATGTAAAATAATTGAAAAGATAATTTTATCCTTGAAAAGTTAAATTTTATTTTGTTGGGAAACTAAAAAAAAGAGTATAAAGGGAAATATGCCTTTTAAAAGTTAATTTTTTCAATGGAACATTTTAATTGAGATAATTTTAAAACACAAAATAAACATATTGAGTAGGACAGAGGGAGTAAATCATACATAAACAGTATAAAAATGGAAATTATATGATACACAAGCTCATAGCAGAATATGAGGCGGTGGGACTAGAATTAAAATGAAACTATGAGCCAACACTTAATTTCACGTTGCCTCAATGTGTTGATAAAGCAAATTACAAACAAGTAGAAACTATAAGGATAATGGTACAACTTACAAGCCCTTGTTTTCAGCATGATAATACAACTATGGGATACAAGTGTGGCAGCTTTCAGTTCACTAGTTTTGTTAATCAAATCCTGTAAGTACGCAAATCGCCCGCGAAACTAGGGTCACTTTCACAATATCTGCCTATCAGCTCTGACTGCACAAACAAATTGGCCTTACGAAAATTGTTACCATTTTATTCAAGCACCAATCGAAAGCACAAGCAGGGCCAATCACCCTGGGCAAACATGTTTCTCAGCCAGGAAGTTTACAGGAGATCCCCTTCCACATTGCTTATTCAAACTCCTGCAGATTTTAAAGGTTATCATCTAATTCGTCCGGTACATGTAACTTCTCAATGGCAGCCTGTTTAGAATAACAAAGATTCAGACCATCGCTGTAAATATCTTCACTATGGTGACAACTTGAAGCTGGAAACAGACGATTTTTTTTTTGTAGATAATAAAGGAAAAGAACAAATATAAGTCGATACCTTAATTGTAGCAACATCAGTTGCAGATGGTTTCAAATCCAAAGCAATGCCAAAATGAAGCATGGCCTTTTCATGCATGTTACGCCGCTTATAGATTTTACCCATCAAAGCATACACGCTGCTTTCTCGAGGGGCATACTCTTTAAGTTCCTCCAGAACTTCTAAAGCATCATCAAATTTCTCCAAGCTCATCAGTATATTAGCCTTTTGATACATGGGAAGAGGGTTCTTCTTATCTGCCAGAATGGCCCTGTCCATTATTTTGATAGCATCCTCACTTTTCTGTAAAAAGGTTGCGATAAAAGTTCAAAGCACTCCTCAAGATGATATTGTTTAAGTCAAGATGAAATAAACAGTATTGAAAGTAGCCTACCTTTAAGGCATGAAGAGCAGTTCCAAGAAAAGACATTATAACAGAAGAGCGTGGATTTATTTGGAAAGCCATTCCAAAGTGGTGCTCTGAAAACTCAAACTTCTCTTGACGAAGATAGATCATTCCTAGACCATACCAGGCATTATAATGCCTATAATCAACACGAAGTGCATTCTGGTAGCTCTTCATTCCATTCTCAAAATCCTCCAAAGCAACATACCTGCATATGGTAATGTAATGGTAGAACTTTTAATAAACAAATGTTGTTATCAGCATGTTTAACACGGAAAAAGGTCCGTGGAAACATACTCATGACCGCAAAGGGTGTGTGCGTATGCAAATCTTGGATTCAGTTGCACAGCTCGTTGGAAATTTTTCAGAGCAGTTTCGTGGTCTTTCTGCAAGCTATAACAGTTGCCCATGGCACACCTGCAATTCAATTCGATATAAAAAATAGAACAATGATAAATAATTTATCATAAGAACTCTCAGAAGTCAGAACGGCAGCCTCTAAACTCTTGGCTAAGAAGCATGCACCAAGACACTATAAAAAAGGCAGTCAGGTAGGATAGAATTTAATATCAGGCAAATAACTAGCTTCAAGAAACATAGGGTGGTGAAATTGGTAAGATTTACAAAAAAGTTTGATAAATCTACCATGATTGAGGAGCTAAGCGGTCAGTTAATATCAGTTCTTGGGCTAAGTAACTCAACTTCATATCTTCCTTTAAATGCTGCAAGAAAATAATAGCCATCAGCAAAGAAATTGACCATAAAATTAGAGGGTTTGAATGAGAAAACTTTACATTCTCTAAAGCCTTCACAAGTGCAACTCACATATAGAACAGTGGAGTAAACATCCATTCCTTCTAAACTGTAAGGAGACACCCGACGGGCAAGACCAAATGCTTGATCAGCTTCTAAGTAATCCACCAATTCGAAATGCGCTTTTCCAATCTGCAATAGAATTTTTTTGAAAAACACTTTGCTGAGACCATGGAAATTTGGAGTCAATTGTTACTGATTCTCTCTTACACACATGCATGCAACTTTCAAGCATATCTAAATCCTTCAGTTGGAAAAGTATTTCAAATCAAATACATAAAATGTGAAAAACTATAACTGCAGAAATAAAGCATGTGAGACTTTTTTATGACCTCATTAAAAAATGATACAAATA